>APFE031630597.1:0-113326 GCA_000404065.3 Pinus taeda | reverse complement strand
CTTTTTCAACTAAGGTTTTAAACTTCTGAAATATACTAAATGCATCAGATTTATTTTTTAGAAAATAAACCCACATCTTTCTACTGAAATCATCTACAATAAGCAGAAAATATGTGCACGCAGTGATAGAAGATGTTTTCATGGGACCACAAATATCAACATGAATTAGCTGGAGTACCTTAGATGCGCCAGGATTCTCCATTCGTGAATGAAGATTGATGTTGTTTTCCAGCTTGACACGCGCCGCATATGCCCAACTGCTGAGTCTGAATATCAGGTAATCCTGACACAAGTTCTTCCCGAGAGAGCTGAGATAGATACTGCATGTTTAGGTGCCCATATCGCTGATGCCATAGAGTGCTGATGGGAGAAGTACGAGCTGCAAGAGCCACTTCTGGACAATCACCAGTGTCAAGAAGTCTGTATAGACCATGATCTTCTAGGCCAACAACAACTGTAAGTTTTGTCTCCCTGTCGATAATAGAGCATTTGTGCATACTGAATACTACATCAAGCTGAGGAGAGTTCCTCATAATCTGACTGACGGACAGCAGATTAATTTCCATCCCAGGAACATAGTATACATTCAGGAAGATAAGTGTGCGTCCACCAGACTGAATTTGAACTGTACCTCTGCCATCTATTGTGTATTTTTCACCTCCTCCAAATACCACGGAATCACTGAAAGGTGAGAAGTCAATAAACCAGTCACGCCTGTGAGAGAAATGGCGTGATGCACCAGAGTCAATGTACCAGGCAGATGATGGAATATGATCGGAAGACCTTTTAGCCATAAAAGCATAAAAGGCAGAATCTGTTTGCTCGGAATGTTTTGCAACATTTGCTGTCTGATGAAGTCCTCCCTGTTTCTTCTGTTCAGAAGCAATTCTCTGTCTGCAATCTTTCTTCATGTGACCAAATTTGTGACAGTAGTTACACTGCACAGTTTTCTTCCTAGCAGAATCAAAAGACTGGGAAGAACTTTTCTGCTGAAAGGACTAAGGTGACTGATATTTGGCAGCAAAGGCATTTTCTGAAGAGGCTGATGCTGCACCACTACCAAACTGTTGTTTCCATCGATCCTGCTGCATAAGTTTGGTGCATAAGTCTGGGAATTTTAGATCAACATTAGTGGCCGTAATGTTTAGAGTTTCTATGAAGTGTTCATAAGATTGTGGTAGACTTTTCAGAGTGATGACCACCAGATCTTCTTCCTCCATGGTGCGACCAATGGCTTCGAGCTGATCTCGAATGTCTTTAATCTTGTTGAGATGTTCCTGTAAAGACATATGTTCGTCCATCATGATGGAGAACAACTGATTTTTGAGAAAAAAAGCTCTTCTCTTGTCGGATGTCTCATGAAGTTCCTTTAACTGTTGCCAGATCTCAGCAGCTGTCTTGCTAGAAGGAATCTGTGGTAACTGATCATCAGCGACAGAGAGCTTGAGGAGCATAACTGCCTCTCGATTTCGATCATCAAACTTGTCTTGATCAGTGCCAGCTGTACCAGGACGGAGCTCCTGTTTGAGAATGAGCTAGTCAAGACGCCTATATTCAAAAATGGTTAGCATTCTCTGTTTCCAGATGTTGTAGTTTGTGCCATTGAAGCGTTGACTACCTTCCAGCATTATATTGGTTAGTGAAGCCATCTGTTTGTTTCTCAAGAAGATAAAGGAAAATCTGACTAATTCGGACAAAATCTTAGAGCTGTACTAACTCAGGAATATGGTCCCAGAATGACTGTCGTTGATCTATTAAACTGATCATAAATATACCGGCAATATTTATTCGGCACTAGAGCATAGAAACATACCCTTCTTGCATGCAGAGATGACTCGGCCAATAAATCAGTTAAAAACCATCTGAGAGAAATGTCGCAAAAAAATATCTATCCGATGTATATTTTCACAGTCACGGATCACAAAAAAAAAATTACGGATCACTGATATGTAAACACTCTGACTGCAGCAGACTGTGCCACGTGTCGTGCCACTGAGCAGAGATAATTGTATGACGTTCACGCTGGCTGAAAAAAACAAAACCACGGTGTTACGGATCACTGATACGTAAGCGTTTTGACTGCAACAAACTGTGGCACGATTTGCGTGAAGGGGTTATCGTGCGACTGTGCAGGGATGACTGTGCAGATACGTTCACGCTGTTTAAGCAAACAAAAAATAATGTGACTGTGCGATAGACCATTTATCGCACCTGTCCAACTGTGCCGTGTGATTCCGGAAGCCGTGCGATATCAAAATTTAATATTCGCGGGTTTGATTTTCTGACCCCGCAAGATCTCTTGGTCGGGCAAATCGCACACCACGTATGGTTCCTTTTGAAAGACTGCCGAAGCACGTATGGTTCGCAGGTTATGACAGCTCGGAGACTGTTGAGCCACAGGCTTTTGAAAATACAGTGCAAACCTGTCACGGTATCTAGCCCCGCGATTTTCTTGACCAGCTGACTGAAAAACAGAAGGTACCACCTTCACGCAACTGACCGAAAAAATAGCGGGTACAGCCAGAAGACCCTTATACGAGAACAAATTGGCTAGGTTGGACCCACGAAATGGACTGCGTAACTGAGCTTGAAAAACCCTTGTTAAAAAAATTATGCCAAAAAAATTTGTTGGAACCACCACAAATTTAAAAAAAAAAAAATTGAACTAACAAAGGTCGAATCTGGAACAGAGAGCAACAGCTGAAGAGTTATTTTGAATGATCCACTTCTGTATCGAGATAGACGACTGTAAGCTTTTATCACAGTGAGCAAAGCCGAAGCTGAGACTCAGTGAAGGCTATCTGGCTTGCAGAGGACTCGACCTTAGAAAGGAATAACAGAAATAACTCAAGAGAAAACGGCTCTGATACCATAAAACAATGTGAAACACGCATATGGATTTCCAAATGAATTCAATGAATTGATTGAGCAACAATACTCAATAATAATACAGAGATATTTACAAAGATAGAAACATCAAGTTTCTATGTAAGATTCAGTTTCATATAAGAAACTGTTAAAGAAATGAAAATAGCAACAGCTAGAAGAATGAGCATTAAACTAAATTAGAATTATTCTAATATTTTCTTTCTGTCAACATTGGATGAAGTTGACTTTTTGGGCCTCCTTGATCAAGAAACCAAGTTCTTACTCATTATCGTCTTTGACTCCATATTTCCAAGTGAATTAGGCACTGTTCCCTAAAAGGGGTGATCATTTTAACCTTTTACCATTTTTCCCCTTTTCCGCAAGTCTAGCCCCGTTGGGTCACCTAGGACATCAATTCCCTGACAATTGCCCAAGGAAAAAATTCGATCTCCTCTAAGCCACTGCATTGGTTGGTCCCCTCCCTCTCCTCCAAATTTGAGGCCATCTTTACAGTGGAATCTCTTGGAATCCCGGGCCTGAGCTCTAGGACCGAATCTTGCCTAGGCGTCCCCAAGGCTAGATACTAATAGGATCAATTCAACCTTTTGAAGTAAATATTCTTGTTTGGTCCTTTCCCCTCACCTTGTCTAGGATAGGAACATCATTGGCTGTTACATTCCATCCCCGAACCTGTGTTGGGTCTACTTGGCCCTGCGTGGTCCCACTCCTCAATAAAGACTATTTGTCAAAGACTGTTTGGGAATCCAAGTTTCCAAGGATTATAGGGATTGGGAAATTCTTTTATAAACTTATTCTTTCTCCCTCGACCCTCCAATCCTCACCCATTAACCCTGGTGGACCAAGTTCCTTGCTTAAAGAGCAAGCAAATTCCACTTTTTTTAATTCCATCCTTGGGAAAGGGTTTCCAAGGTCACTTCTCACCTATCCAATTGACATCTACTTTACAAAGTGATCCCTACACTATCGGGACACCTCCTGTCGGTGAAAGTCTGTAAAGAGGATGTAGACTTAGCTGTGGTGATAGTGGGCTAGGCCTCCATCATTGCCCTTGACCTAGCAGTTGCCCTCTTAGGAACCCCCTTTAGGTCCCTTGCTTGTTTTAGTGGTAACAAGCCCAAGCCGTCAATTTAGGATTGGGAAGGGTTTCCAAATAAAAACAAGATCCACCTATCACCAGACTGCTCCTTGCTACTGCATGATTGTTCAAGCTAATGATTTTCGTTCTAGTCGTGTTGATATATGTGTCTGCCAGTGGCACTATTTAAAATTCTGACCTATTGGCTTGCACCAAATCTAATTTACAGGGAATGTAAGCTGCCATGTTTCAAGGCCTGAAACATGTGTCAAAACATCATGTGGAAAAGAACCCCCCGCATCCTCGGAATGGTTGACAGGGTTTTCAAAATGTTTCAGCTAAAACAGGTCTCATTTTGGCCCAAACGAGGTTGTGTTTTGGGTCCATTTAAGTGCTTCAAATGTGTATGAGACTGGTAGGAAGCACACAGATTCCTAATGACAGGAAAACAATAACAGATTAAGTCTAGAATGATTCCAATTTTCTTGATCAATATATTCAAATTTCCAAGAGAATGTACTATTTACAAATATTTATTCTTTGATATTTATATTATGTGTATTTTTTAAATACCGGGGTTTTAAAATTTAGGGGGATCGAGTTTATTCAACTTAGCACCATGTTCACTTTTCCTTTTGGACTCTTGATGATCTGATAGACAGTTAATGAGTTTTTTATTTCCTCATGCTGGTGGCAAGTGATAGTGTTTGCCTATCTTAGCGGCCAAAATTTTTAATATTAAAATGCTATGTAAACTGTGTCATATTTTATATTAATAGAAACTAATGGAAGCATTTTATATAGAAAACAAAAGCACAAAACCAGATAATATTTGGGGCTATTGGTTTCAAGGATAGAGAAGAATGTTATTAGGTAGTCTCATTAATAGCTGCAGGGATAGGGATGGAACTATATATGATTGGTAACTTTTCTTGGACTCCAGTGTCCTTAATGGTAGCATCAACAAGGTTAAATAAATTTTGTATGGTACATGCTTGTATCTTTGTGTATTTGTATCATTTATTGCTTCCTTTATTGTGTAGTAGTACCTTGGAGTGAAACTAAATGGAATAATTGCTTGGATATTACCATTTACAATAAGAATGCTATTTTATGTTTACTGAGCAATGTTTCTTTCACAGGATCTGATTTCTGTGCTTTTTAAGTTTTTATTGGCTACTATGTTTTCATTTATAATTATGCATTGTGCTTTTGTATAAGCTGTTTTCCACAGGCACCTTATATGACTTATTCATGTCCAAACTACAAGCATTCACTGTTGTATTTAATATCATTGGTTCTTATCGATTTTTAATTTGAGTTATTTTCTATTTCATTTATTTTGTGTATTGGTTGCTTTCAGATCAAAGCATTGACCAGTGAAGGAACCAATAGAATATCACTCTCAGCATATGATGTCCGTCCATTCTGCTTAGGAGTAAGAATCATCCGTCGCCGGACAGTTCAAGAGGTATTTCTTGAAAGGTTATGTTGCAGGAATTATCCTTGTGCATTGCCTGAAGCTTCAACCCTCTTTATGTTAGGACTTTTCTTTGACAATAGTAGGAGATGGTACTTAAAATTAGAATCTATATATCTGTGTGTGACTTGTGTGATTATCTAACAATGCTTAGAATTTCAGCCTATATTGGGGTTCCAGCTTGTTACTTGAAATTGTTGACCTATGGGAGACAGAAAATGAAGAAAGAACATATAATTTTGCACTGCGGTTTATACGATTATCCATAGCCACTTTGATATGTGTAATGTATATCCTTTTGGACAGCAGAATTTCACAAACTAAAGATGGTGGGTCACATCATTGGTACAGGGAACAAGAGATATGGGAGACATGTAAACTAAAATTGTGTGGAAAATATGCGGACATTATAACATTTTTGAAGTATGGGAAAAATCATCAGTCTAGACTCTATACATACAATTTTTTTTACTGAAAGTTATTAGAAGTACGATATGAATAGTGTACAACATTGCATGTTTACTTCGGTGAAAAATGAAATGCTGAGATTCCATATTTACCTTTTAGTATGAGAAACAGAGATGAAGTCTTATTATGTAATATTCGTAATTGGTATTTAACAGCTAATACCAAGCAATGGACTAGGAACGATAAATAAACTGGAACTCATACACAACAATCAAAACACAAAAATGTCCAGCAACACAATCTGAGTCATTTTATAAATTTTATGATAAAATAGTACATAAAATGAGCTTAAATTTTATATCCTGGGCTTGCTGTGCAAGCTGAGCAGAACCCAGAAAAATTTCCCGGAACCAAGTGGTAGAAATGGTCACAGGATGATATGTGTACTATCCAGAAATAATCTTCTATTGGCTGCTACCTGGAATGTTGATCTTAGGGCTGAATATCCCTCGGAATGCTCTGAAAATTTAGCTTTGAATTCCTTTCCCAAATCACAGAAAACCCAGAAATGGTTTGGGCTGAATCTAGATGATGAATAAACCCTCCAAAATGGTGCAAGTGGTACTTTGGCTAGCTATACACCCTACATGGTTTCTGCCCTCTATGTCGCTTAGAAAATTTCGAAAATTAACACTGACCTCTACACCGCAATCCCAACAAAACCCAGAAAGGGTTTGACCCAATTCTGGCTAACTGGGATGACCTCAAAATGTGCAAATGGCTCTCTACCAGGTGGACTCTGCACACTACTGAAAATGCTTTGCTCAAATATGCTTCTCACAACTGCTGAATATTCCCACCCAAACTCCACACAAATTCTCCTCTGAAAATAGACTTTTTCTCCAACCCTAATCTCTCCTGGAATTTGTTGCTCCTTTATCCTGTGCAAGCTTTAGCAAATCAGCTCTGTGCACAGCAAAAAGAATAAAGATATACTCGGTCCAAATATCTCCTCAAACTTTGCCCAACAAAATGCCATCAAAATCCAGCTCCAGTGAGGGAAAATGTCTTTGCAAAAACCTGAATCCTCTAACCCATTGTTATTGCTACAAACAATGCTTCACCAAATCCTTTTGCGCCTAGGAAATGTGCATAGCTGGCCAAATTCCTGCAATAAAGCTCAAAGGAAGCCCGGAATTGGACTCCCAAATTACCTCACTAGGGAGACACTTGAAGTTCTTTGAAATGAGGGTGGAATTCCTCTTGGTATTCTTGGTGCTAAACAACACTCTGGCCCTTGTGCTAAACAACTCCAATAGAAGATGAAATATGAAGCGTAACAACCAAAAGATAATCCACAAAATGAGTCCATCCTCCTTTTATAATTTCTCCTCATGTTTCTGGACTCCTTTTTAATATTATTTTTATTGGCAGAGTCCATTTTCCATTAAGTTGCTTTTGCTGCCATTTTAATAAAATAAAATTTGCCGGTATTCTCCATTGAAATAATACTAGCCACCTTTCTCCAATAATATTTTCCCCTTTTTAACTAATATTGCTAAAATTGAGCAAAATTCCTTAGTGACTTGCATGCTTGCAAAATTGGGGATATTACATATTATGAAGATAAATCCTGTCAAAAAATCCACAGCTGCAATAAATGCAACCAGACAAAATAGATGAAATAATCTAACATGTGCAATTCAGGAAAATAACTAATGCAAATTCATAAATGGTAATAAAATATTGTTGAACAAGTTTCATTGGTATGAATTTTAGAGTTAATGAATAAGAGAATTTAACTTTTATTATTTGGAGAATTATGAATGTGCTTCTACTTTATGTATAACTAGAAATGGTGGAAAAGTAAGTAAATATATGTATATCAGCATAGTCCAGTAAAAGGTACTTGACATGTAACATTAAGCTCTATTTCATTGAATCCTTATGCCTTCCTCTTGGATACTCCTAGCTACTTATGTTATGTCCCTTCTAATTAATTTCACCCGACAACTACACCAGTTTTGCAATTTTGGCTAAGTCATGGCAATTTTGATGTTTTGGGAGTGCTTAGCTTAGGAGAAGTGGGTTAGGAGGACCCCACTTAATTAAATTGGCTAAAGAAGGTCCCAACATAGGAAAAAAAGGGAAATTGAAATTGTAGTGGATGGTGGGGACCACCCAAAAGATGAATACATGCCCCTTGACAAAACTCACACTTTTGGAGGGAGAAAGACCAAGGTGGGGTCGATGCATGGGGCCCACATGGAAAAGGGGGAGCTCAAGGATAAATAGTGAGAGGTGCTTCATTTTGGGGGCTTTTGAACCTTTGCTAATTGAACCCAATGTGAAAATTTCTAAACAGAAAATCTATTACTGCAGTAACTGATTTATTTCACTTATTATTCCCAACAAGTTATTTATGAAATCTCTTTAGTAAATATTAAAATAAATTCTACTGCAGTTATCACACCATTATACAAAAATAAATATATGGACAAGAATCAATCACATCAACATAGTTATTTTTCGACAATTGTCCCCGAAAAAACCCAATGCAGGAAAACCGGTGCAGCAGAGGAGGGTTTTATTAATCTTCAGTAGCTATCGCTTTTACAGGAAAATTTACATAGAAACTGGGAGAAAACACCTAAGACTTTTTCTCCGAGACTTTTTGACACCTTGGAGAGCTTCCTTTCTCTACTGCGTCAACCCTGTGTCATTCTGCATGGCTCTGCACTGCTCTGGTCCCTCTCTGCATCATCCCCGCGTCTCCTTTTGCGCTGTCTCTCAGAGTCCCTGTGTCACTTCTTTTGAGCTCCCCTGATTGCTGCTAATCCCCCCTCTTCCTCCACCTTGCAACTCTCCCTCTAAAAATGATTCTCTTTCTCTTTGAGAATCAATTTTCCTTGAGATACTGAGTATCTACCACTGAATCTCCAACTGACCCTCAAGCCTCCTCTTATACTTTTCCTGTTGAGTCTTCAACGACCGAGATTAGACTGGCTTGATCTTTGTCATTTAGAACCTTCTCACCCGATTTTATATTAATACCCATTAATATTTTAATTTTCCTCAGTTTAGACTTAGGAATTCCATTAAAAATATTAATTATTTTAATAGCTCTCCAACCAGATTATTTTAATATCTCTCCAATCAGATGGAATTTCCCAAAACGATTTCTGGGTTTTGGAGATGTTATGTGCCTTAGCCTCTTCACCAATTTTCATGGCTAGAGCACATTCGATGCTATCACAAATCAACACCCAACTAGCGCACTTGAACTGTTGAGCCAGGTTTTCAAGTGTTGTTCAACACACGAGATTCTTAGGCGAGATTCTCACCCTATCCTTTTGTAGGATTTAATCAACAATTTGGGCATAGGAAAGGAATACGCACTACTTGAGAGTGGGTTGTAGAGTAGCAAACTTGCTGAGTTTTCTGGGAGAGCCTTGGAACATTTTCTGGTAGAGATTTGTAGTGTTAAGCAGACACATTGCAGTGTTGATTTTGCTGTAGCAATGACAACATTTCAGGCACTGTGTGTGCTTGCGTAGAGGGAGTTTCTGGGCTACACGTGCGAGCTGAGGGGGAGAGACAATGGGGCTGAACTGAGTTGGAGAATTGGTGGGAAATCTGGAGAGGATTTTTGCCACCATTTACCATCATTTTGGAGGAGCTCAACAAGGGTCTTTTTAGGCAGGGCAAATTACCCAGTTGTTGGAAGAATAAGTGGAAATTGGGGGTAATTTCGGGGGTCTGAACAAGGCCAAACCCTTCCTGGGTTTTGGCGGGTTATTCGAGAGGAGACTGGGGCTAATTTCCTAGAATTTTCTGAGCACTAGAGGAGGGCCAAATAGCACATCTACATCAAGCCAACAATGAAGTTTTCCAAGGCCAACGTAGAGCTTAGAGGAGAATTGTCTTCCCATCATCCGGGCCATTGTCTTCTTCACGTGGGACTTGCTTTTCTTACCTTTGGCAAGCCTAGGTGCACACACTCCATAGATTTGTTGTACCCCCACTGATTCATAATAAAATGGCTCAACTTGGCTCAATTTTTTGATAAATTTCTGGGTGTTTACTTATATGTGTAAAATTTTGTGTGCATGTGCTGTTATGGTTGTTTATCACTGTTAATATTCCTAAAGGAATATTATAGTGGTATCAGAGCCCATACCTTTGCTCAGCTTGTGGGAGAGGCCTTCAGTGTATGACACCAGAGGATAGGCAGAATATCACGTACATGAGGGAGAGGTATAAAAGCAAGGAAAGACAACTACAAATTACGTCTGATCCAAAAACGCTTGAGCTGGAGATTGAGGGGCTAGATATGGGGGACAATGAGAATGACAAAGTGAGTAAAGAGGAGGAATTTGCCCAAGACCTCTTGAAGGTTTTCCATGACTTGTCTAGGGGTATTGGTGAGTTGAGGCAACAAAACAACAATAACAACAAGGGCAAGGGCATTCAGGGAGACATCCATTTGGGTGAGGTTTCAAGCACCTCACACCACCAAGCAACAAACCCACCCAATGCACCTCATGTCTCTAGAACATCACCCAGGTCGACTATCCCTATATTTTTAGCATTGGGTGCTACAGGGCCGCAGGGGCAGGAGGACATGCCCATGGAAGACTATTTTGAGTACAAGTCCTATGGGGTTGGTTTTAGAGATGTTGATTTGGGGTAGCATCAGATGTGCTCTAGCCATGAAAATTGGTGGAGAGACTAAGGCACATGAGATCTCCAATACTCAGAAAGGGTTTGGGTAGATTCTAAACATTTTGGGAAATATTAAAATAATTAATATTTTTAATGGAGTCAAATAAAATATTAATGTGTATTAATATAAAACTATGTTAGAATGGTCCAAAAGTCATGGATCAAGTCAGATTTAATCTTAGCCGTTGATTAGGGAATTAATCTCGACTGTTGATTTATCAACGAGAAAAGTATAAAAGAAGGCTTGAGGGTAACTTGGAGAATACACTGAGGGAGACTAGTTAGTTCAATTCCTGGAGCGGGGTTAACTGGGAAATTGAACCAGTGGTCTGGAGAGCAGTCAGGAGGCAGCAAGTACAAAACAAAGAGACGAGAGATCAACACAAAGGCAGAAAAGGCAGATGCAGGGTTAGAGGGAGCCACGCAGAGGTAGCAGAGACTGTGTAGAGCTAGCAGGTCCTGCATCATCCACACAGAGGTTGCAGGAGTGACGCAGAAGGCCAGAGAGGTTGCGCAGAGTCTCAAGAGGCTGACGCAAAGGGTTTTAGGTCACACAGAGGTCAGTAGGGTTGACGCTGTGTTCAAAAGAAGTGTCGGAAATTTGTCTATCTGTGGGTAAGCCACTTTGGCACCCTATTGTATTAGAAAATTGTTGAATAATAAAATCCTCCCTTGCTGCACCGGTTTTCCCACATTGGGTTTTTCCGGGGACATTAGTCCAAAATAACTGCGTGAATGTGTTGATTCTTGTGCATATGTTTGTTTCTGCATTATGGTGTGATATTCGTAGCAGTATTTATTTTAATGTTTATTGAAGTAATTTCATGAATAACTTATGGTGAAATGTAACAACCCCGAAATAAAAACATGTAATTAATTAGATTAATCATGCGATTTATAATCAACACGCAATTTATCAATTAATTAACATCAATCTCAAAAATATGAGTAGAGACAACTTACCTATGGCAATGATGTTTCTTGTGATTTCAGGGTTGAACGCTAGTTGAATTCTAGTAACTGCCACAAAGTCTTGGGGATGACTCTCCACCTAACCGTAGGCTCAATTGCACAAAATCTTGATACAACTGGCTACCCCTGAGCCGTCAATTAACATACTATTGCAAGAGAATCCTTTGTCTCACAACACTATTCTCCCAAGAGAATGGATGATGGAATCATGGAATGCCTCTCATCTTCCTCACCATCTATTAAATAGAGTAAACATTTGAAGGGGAACCACATGCACACACTCCATGTGTCAACATGCAACTTTATTGCTTTCTTGTTTTATTTCTTTTATTTTTACATTTTTGATAGCTTTACTGATTTTTATTACTTTCTTATTTTTTTTCTATTTATATTTATTTAGAGCTTTAGTATTGTTATTATTTATTATTTATTTTTATTAATTACTATTTTTACTTATTGTTTATTATTTATTTTCTTATATTTTAATATTATATTATATTATTATTATTATTTATTATTAAGGGATGTTGGCCGGATAAATCGATTTTCCGAACAAGACCGATCTCCCTAGTATTAGAAGATAGTCTAGCAACAAGCAGGGCAAACAAATCTATTTTTCTCTAAACATATGCGATTCATAAATAAAAGCTATTGAGGTGTTTAGACCCTACCTGAAGTCCAACGCTAGTTTGTGGCAGCCATCCTTTAACCATTCAAAAGAGTTTCCTTTTGAGAACCTGCAATCTCAAACAAGCAAACATCAAATAGCACCTGCATAGCTAATATCATAAATCATGTCCATTATGGTGATCAAGGAATTCATAAAATAAACCATAAAACAAGAGCTTATTGAGAAAAACAAACTTATTTTTATTAACTTTGAAGTCGAAGAACCTTACAACCTTTTCAGCCTTGATGTTGAACAAGCTCTTCCCAGAGTTCGAAACAGGAATCTCCTTTTCTTTGACAAGCCTTACACTCTTCCTAATGAGATCAAAGAGGTATGTAATCTCTCCTCCTAAAGCTCAAATAAGAAGACTAAGTTCCAGCGACATTTCACCTCAAAAATATTCAGCGTTCAATGTCTCCAGTAACCAACCCAATGATTCATTTTATAGTGCAGAGGAAGGAGGTTAGGAAGGAGGTTACAGGTCCACGTATGAAGGGATATAATCCTCCTTCAAAGGGATAAGCTCCACACATCAAGGGGTTAGCTCCCTAAGGTATGGGATGCATGAACCTTAAGGGAGCGAACTTATCAGCTCAAGATTCCTTCCAGAAGCTTCTAGAAATGTCTCAAAGTGAGTTTTTAATAATGTACTTGCGCCTTTTTAACTTTTACAGGGGTTCGCACCCACAACACGGTGACAGAGCGGTCAGGTGTGTAGGAGACATGACCATTAGGTGCGGGACCATAGGTAATGCTAAGAGAAAGTGCAGAACCAAAGTTTTAGAGACTTTTGAGGGCTTTCTCTCATTTTCAAAGCTTGATATGAAAAACTGAGGCTTAAGACTTGCAAAGGAGGAAAGTATGAGTGGTAATTGACTCACACAGATTGCAGAATGTTAAGGTGACAATTTTTTGTGCAACAGATTGCCCCCTAAAGTGCGAAGTCTATAATAGATGAAGATATAGTTTGTCATCTATGAAGAGTGAAGTACTTTATCATTTCAAGGATCATCTTGTGGACACCCCAGTCGGAACCTGTAAAAACATTCAATGCAAAATATATATATGTGAACATATCATCGCTGAGGTAGGCATTCCGATACTCAGATTAACACTGACTAAAACATTGACTAAACTGTTCTGATACAGAAATGATTTTGTAATACATCAAGAGTTTAGACATATGTAGACACAATCATCTGTTTATGAATAGTCTACTATATAATGAATAACAAAATTCTTTGCAGCCTGGATGGTAGAAACTAGATCCAAGGTTTTGATTTCTGCTTCCCGAACTAGTACGATTCTATCAATGTGAATGAATGTGTCAAAGTCGAACATGGTAGAAACCACTTGATTACCAGTCAATGATGTGAACTGTTAACAAGTGTGAGAGAAACCGCCAGTAATGTCAATGGCTCTCAAAGTACTCAGCACAATCCATGAAATGTGAAAAAATGAGCTGATGTCGAACATGTCATAGAATCCTTTGATCGAAGGTCAATGATGCAATCTATCATCGAAGGCGAGAAACCTGCCATTAGGGCATGCAGATTCCAAGGTACTGACGATTTCTAGATCATCTTTCTAGATAATGAGTTGAAGTCGATAGAAAGCGATCTGTCGTAGGCAAGCCCACAATACGAAATCATAGATCAAGTTTTGAAGAATCATATTGGTAAGGACTGACTCAAGGATGGTCAAAATGGATGACAGATATTTTTGCAAATGAATGGTTTGTTTGAACTGACCTCTTGAACACATAACGACACTGCAGATGGTTTGGTGACAATTGACCCAAAGCTAATACCCAGAAATGGTTGAAGACTTTCAATATGGTTTGATTAACTGTTAGGTAAAGGATTTCCCAATCCAGGTGAACAAAAAGTGTCGTGTTCAAGAGTGGTTAATTGCTTTTCTAAAACACAAAGTGTAACAAACAGGTACATTTTTCTCTCTCTTCCCCCACCATTTCTGGCAAGTACCTCTTTATTTTTTACAAGCTTGACGAGGATAACATTTTCTTGTTTATAAGCTCATCCTTCGGATGAGTCCAACTTAGTTTAAAAATCGAACCCCAAGAAGGAGTGGTTCATTCCTGTTTAAATTGAACAGGTCCTTTACTATTAAATTTTAACGAGTCCAGTATAGGAAAAACTCGATGTTTTTCAATTTTAGGGAGTTAGAAGAAAAACTTAAGAAAACTCCATGGATGTCCTTTTTCGTAAATGTGTCCCCCAAGCTCGAAAAAGTATAAAATAATACTTGAGAGAACCGCTTGACCATTACGACCAAGGAGTACTTTTCATAATTAATGGCTCCGATCTGAAAAGGTAAAAAAGCGATTGAAGACACGTCATTTTATAACCAATATCGAACTTGAAACGACAAAAGTCCAACGATCTTTTCATGTTTATACGGTCAGAAAAGAGCTGTAAGTGGACTGCTTTTTTAATTCTGATTAACTAGTTTAAAAAAGAAAAAATTCGGCAATTTTTTCATATTTCACGAGTCAGAAAAGAGCTTAAACAGGACTCCCATATTTCGCTTTTTTCGTAAATTTTGGAAGAGTCCGAAAAAGTGAAAAAGTATGCTATTTGTTGAAAATGATCAATTTTCCCCAAAAATCCCAATATTCTACACTAAAACTCAAAACATTACTCATACCTGTTTAAGATAAATAAAAATGTATCAAAAAGTTACCTTTTTAAAGTGAAAAATAAATAAATTAAAAATTCATTTATTCAAAAAAGCTTATGAAAAGGGCTTTTGTAAATTCATTTTTACCATTTGATTTCAGAGTGAGAAGTGAGAGCTTTTGGGTAAGAAACTTCTTGTGAAGATTGCGGAAAATTTGTCCGTTGGAATCGAAAGCCGTCAACTCCAGGTAATCCACAACATCCTTATCTCGCATTTCAACCGTTTACATTTCATTTTTAGGCTTTAAAATTGTGTTTTTAAGGAGAATTTGGTTTAGAAAATGCCTCGCAGGAGTCCGCAGGTGCAACATGCAGCCCCTGTGGACCTTGACTTTTTTCTACAAAGAAAAAGGTCGTGGGTCCGCATCTATTTCTTACGATGAGTGCGGACTTACGCACTGTCTGTAACTAGCGGGTGCGGACCCCGCGAAATGGATTTTAAAAATTCAAATTTCTCTATCTCTGCCCAAAAATTTTCGAATTAAACTATTCTAATATGTCGTTTTTGCGTTATAGGACATACAAAATGCTTGTTTGGCGGGAATTCAAGCATGAGGATGTGGACCTTGCTGCAATAAATCATCCACCCACAATACAGGCATTGAAAGCATGCAGACTGTTTAAATTCTGGGCTATACCAGACATGAGGGCCCAAGTAGACTTGTTGCAGTGGCTGGTAGACAGGTGGAACATACAGGACTAGTGTTTCATGATTGGTGGCCACCGGCTCAAAATTGAGCTAGAGGACATATATTTCTTGACTGGTTTGCCCAATAGAGGCGAACGATTATCTCTTTTCGGGACTAGGCGAGGTAGCCAGTTTGTCGCTAGTCTCCGATTAGATTTTTGCAATGATCAAACAAAGGACAAACGAATCGATATTAAAACTATCGACCATCCTGAACTTAAGGTTATTGTATTAACTGTCACCAAACTATGCAGGAGTGCAGCTTTGCATGTGGCTACCGGATCCCAGATGCAAATGGCAGTAGACTGTTATCGAGGTAACATCTTCAATTGGTACAAGGCTGTGTTGGCAAATGTAAAAGGCCAACTAACTAGAGCAAATAACAGACAATTAAAAAACTTTGGATATGGTTTCCTCATTGTGAGTTTTGGTCTAGAGAGGGTTCCTATGCTGGTCCCACAGCAGCTTCTGTTCGGGCTGGTCTTCCTCGAGAGCCTAAGATAATGCATTGGGTTGCAGTGATGGCCCGTCATCCTAAGGAGGGTTTAGAGGTTGTTCGATTTTCGCCTGAGTATTTTCATTGGTTGAGGAACCAACTTTTTGTGATTTAGGATTTTCCATATGCTAGGATGGATTATCGCGGTGACCCAAACATGATTCTTCCACTAGGAGAGTAGTTGGATGATTAAGATAAAATCATTTTCAACAGTTTCAAAGTTTTAACTAATTTTTTTTGTTATTAAATCATCCACAACTGGCAATAAAAAGTTTTAAATGCAGATGTGGGTCCACGACGACTAGCCACTTTCCAGCCTTATGAGAGGAGACATCCAGCTGCAACAGTACCAACCCCATAGGACCAATCTATAGAGATCTTGACCGCTTTGGAGAATTATCTAGAGTGTTTGACAACAGATATTCCAGAGACTAGCCTAGATGATAACCCACTTAGGTTACAGTGATATGTGATTGGGGTCCCAGGACCTTTTAGGAGGTTCCTTTGTAGGGTGGCCCGAGCAGTGGTTTTTTATTGTAATCATCACTAGGGATAGGATGATCGCTTTTGTAGACTCACTAAGGTGTTCTTCAACTTATGATCGAAGATGATGTATATTTTGACACACTTATATGCTATAATATATCACTATTACTGGCTATCTTGTGTAACATGTTATTGAATTTGTTTTAATTATACTGTTTTGATTATTGCAAATGTCTATTTATCATACGAGAAGCAACTACATCTACTAATGTATTTAAATGTTTTGGAATATGGTGATATTCAATGTAATCAAATTCACGTTCCAAGAGACGAACTCTCAAAAATAATCTTAATAACACTGGATTTCTAATGGCATAAACCCTGTTAAGCTATAATACAATAAGTTCAGAATCTAACCTAACAATCAAACTCTGAATCCCAAATGAGATGGATTTGGATAATAACTCAATCACTGCACTATACTCTACAATGTTATTCTTTGTTTGACCGAGGCTTACCTCATGCATAGATACTAACTCATCAGAGGGTGAATAGATAACCCAAGTTGCGGAAGAAATGTTCCGTGTACTATGGCAAGCACCATCAACAAAACCAATGTATGTTTGAAGAGATGTTGACATCTGCAATATCAAGAGTAAAATCAAGATAAGCAGGAACAATGATAAAAACACTCTCTAAACTAGGCACACTTTCCTAATCTAAAACACACTAGTTATAAAGAAACTAATTGAACAAAAATCTCCACACCGAAATTTAGGCATAATATCTCTTCAGGTAGAGCCCATTTCTAGGTTTACCTAAAGAGACACTGTCAAAATCTACCAATTCATAGGCCCCTTTTGCCAGCTTTCACTTAACAATATAAGGACCATGCCACATAGGTACAAATTTTCCAGCCCATAGCTTATCGTTTGCTTGATCGTATAGTAAAACTAGGTCTCCTTCCGAAAAATTACGAGGTGTAACATTTCGGTCGTATTGAGCTTTTATTCGTTTCGCATGAGCCTCGATTGCTAATGCAGCATTGTGTCGATTCTCATCTAGTTGAGCTAAGTACAAAAAACGTTTCTCCTCTTCAGAAGTGGCTGGGAGTAATTCTATGGCTAATTGTAATGACGAAATTTCGCATTTAATTAGTAATATTGCTTCCAAACCGTAGACCAGCTGAAAAGGAGTGAAACCAGTTGATGTTTTTACTGAGGTTTGATATGCCCAAAGTGCTGAAAATAACATGTTATGCCAATTCGACCTATGAATACCAATGATTCGTTGGATCATAGTGACTAGAACTTTATTGATAGCTTCAACTAGACCATTAGTCTGGGGTAATATGGAGTAGAATTATCGTGATGCAAGCCAAGTTGATCTGTTAGTTCAGTCATCATGATGTTTCGAAAATGACTTCCATGATCAGTAATAATAGCTTGAGGAACATCGAATCTAGCAATTATATGATTGAAAACGAAAGTTGTAGCAGTTTTGCCGTTTGCCGAAAATGTAGGCATCGCCTCGGCCCGCTTAGTAAAATAATCTACCGCTAGGACGATATATGCATGCCCCTCGGCCGAGTCGCCAATTTGTTGGCCGGATAAATCGATTTTGCGAACAAGACCGATCTTCCTAGTATCAGAAGATAGTCTAGCAACAAGCAGGACAAACAAATCTATTTTTCCCTAAACATATGCGATTCATAAATAAAAGCTATAGAGGTGTTTAGACCCTACCTTAAGTCCAACGCTAGTTTGTGGTAGCCATCGTTTAACCGTTCGAAAGAGTTTCCTTTAGAGAACCTGCAATCACAAACAAGCAAACATCAAATAGCACCTGCATAGCTAATATCATAAATCATGTCCATTATGGTGATCAAGGAATCCATAAAATAAACGATAAAACAACAGCTTATTGAGAAAAACAAACTTATTTGTATTAACTTTGAAGTAGAAGAACCTTACAACCTTTTCAGCCTTGATGTTGAACAAGCTCTTCCGAGGGTCCGAAACAGGAATCTCCTTTACTTTGACAAGCCTTACACTCTTCTTAATGAGATCAAAGAGATATGTAATCTCTCCTCCTAAATCTCAAATAAGAAGACTAAGTTCCAGCAGCATTTCACCTCAAAAATATTCAGCTTTCAACCTCTCCAGTAACTAGCCCAATGCTTCATTTTATAGTGCAGAGGAAGGAGGTTACATGTCCACGTATGAAGGGATAGAGTTCTCCTTCAAAGGGATAAGCTCCTCACATCAAGGGGTTAACTCCTTAAGGTATGGGATGCATGAACCTTAAGGGAGCGAACTTGCCACCTCAAGATTCCTTCCAGAAGCTTCTGAAATGACTCAAAGTGAGTTTTTAAGAATATACTTGCACCTTTTTAACTTTTACAGGGGTTCGCACCCACAAGACAGTGACAGAGCGGTCAGGTGCACAGGAGACATGACCATTAGGTGCGGGGCCGTAGGTAATGCTAAGAGAAAGTGCGGAACCAGAGTTTTAGAGACTTTTGAGGGCTTTCTCTCATTTTCAAGGCTTGATATGAAGAACTGAGGCTTAAGATTTGCAAAGGAGGAAAGTATGAGTGGTAATGGACTCACACAGATTGCAGAATGTTCAGGTGACAATTTTTTGTGGAACAAGGGACATTACATACTCCCCCATTTTAAAGAACCTTGTCCTGAAGTTAAGTTGAATTATTTAACATTTTATTTTGTTATTTATTACTTCATGTTCGCTGACACCCTCTGCTGAACTAGTATAACCAGCAGGCATCGAAAGTTTCACAACACCCAGGAAATCCCAAGGAATCTCTGTCATTTCTGGCACTTTCGGAACCAGGCATAAGCCTCCTCGGTCTATATCCTAGGCCAACGCTGTCCCCAAGGCTCGCGCCTGACTCAGACCTTTTCTGCCCCATGGCAGGCATCCGGTACAGTGCTCAATGTCTCCGGGCATCTCGCAAGGTTGGCCTACTCCCTCCGCAACTCACTAAGGTGCACAACCCCAGGCATCGAAGTCCTTACACCTCTACCAGACTTTGGCATCCCAATACAATACTAGGCACCTAGCCTTCAATATCAAGCACTTGGTCTCCTCAAGATGGTCCCATAGCCCTCAAGAGCTATCCATCAAGAGCTATACAAGACAAAGGAATCATTGGCATATGTAGTGTTGATTGAGTTTGTCCCTAGCCCATATGGTGTTACTTATTCTCCCTCGTGCGTATGGGCTCGCATGAGATCATCAAATAAACCGGCCCTCTCAGCCCATTTGTGGAGTCCTGTCAATCATCACACCTCAACATGCAACCAATGCATTAGCTATACCATCATAGTATCATAGAAAATAATCCACATGCCAAGTCTTGCATGTCATCATGAGAACATTCATCATTGTTAATCGCAACATTACGAATAATAACAAACTGCATGCTCATGCATGTCATAAATTTGTACGCAACTATCACATGCTTCACCTCATGAAATACCATCATAAGTTATAACATCAACATATTTGCATCAAAGTCATTTCATGACTTCACATAATAAATGAACCACATGTCAATAAACCTCATATTATAGCATCATAATTCCTATGCCACATTATGGATATCACGAGTATTCAACATTAAATACCTATCATCACGTAGTAAATGAATACGTCAATATACCTCGACATAACAAAATAATTGGATATCAAATTAAAATAATATATTAAAATATTATTTTAAGTAATCAAACTTACATTTTCTCTATACCTTTTATTATCCAAACTTTGTTACACAAAATTTTCTAAATTTATTATAACATAAATTAAATTCACATACTTTATTACACAAACTATTATAATTTATTACATTATAAATTAAATTCGCATATAACTTGTACATTCATTTACAAAATGTAAATACACCTATATGAAATTATTTCATCTCACTTTTCCAATACAAATTTGACACTCTAAAACTATAACCATTCTATCATCTATATACGACGGTATTATAATAAACTCCAATAATGTAGCCCGCGTCAAAAGGATAATGGGACTCTTCAAAATTGATTGTTTCACAGTAAATTACATTTTATGTTTCATTCACGTACATTCCTAACATAAGCTCTTAATTAATTCATGAGAGACCAAATTCTTTATTAAAAAGAAAATCTCGTCCTTAAAAAAACAGTGCATGCCCTGTGGTGAATTTCTTCTCAATTAAAGAAAACAACCATTGAAAAAAAATGTAGAACTTTTATCATTACCTCTGCTCTAAATCCAATTAAATAATTCTTCTCAATTACTAGTGTGGGAAATTTTTATCATATATTATTCATCGATGGGAAGGACAAAGCATTCAAAAGCACCTAACACTATGTTTATCATAAAACCTTTAATCACTTATTAAAACTACCAGTGAGAATCCAATGGCTATGGTATTTTGATGACGTTGATAAGCCGTGGGTCTGAGTTTCTCCATTGACTTAGTAATTTTTTTGTTTTAATTATCATTAATGGTGAGCTGTATATTTCTCCAACACCCATAACAAATTCATTTATTATTTTAATGACTTTTAACCCTTTTCCAATTAAATTTAAATACATAAAAATATTTTTAAACAAATATCTTGTAAATTATTACAATTTCAAAGGCATATAAATACGTACTATAAAACCTTCTAAATTGTTCCTATAAAATTCATATTTATTATTAAACATAACGATTTATTCTTAAGCACTTCGTTTGAAATGCATCATATGTACTAATTAACTGTTTCACATAATTTTTGGTACTAAAATTATAATAGACCCTTTTGGGTAATAAAGGAATCCGGGAACGAGTGGTACACATTGTAGAGAAGATAAGCATGGTATAGGCCAATACCAGTTGGGGAAAAAACCTAAAAACAACGGATGACACACGGAAAGTTGTTCACAACTGTTACGATCTTTTATCTCATAGGAAAGATGTGATTGTAATTTTTTTTTTTTTTGTTAAATCATTTAGATCGAAGTTTTTTACATTAAAATGTCTGTAGGTCCTAAGAGTTGAACCTAGGCTCTGATACCATATGTAACAACCCTGAAATAAAAACATGTAATTAATTAGATTAATCATGCGATTTATAATCAACACGCAATTTATCAACTAATTAACATCAATTTCAGAAATATGAGTAGAGAAAACTTACCTGTGGCGATGGTGTTTCTTACTTGTGATTTTAGGGTTGAATGCTAGTTGAATTTTGTTAACTACAACAAAGTCTTGGGGATGACTCTCCACTCAACCGTAGGCTCAATTGCACAAAATCTTGCTACAACTAGCCAACCCTAAGCCCTCAATCAACGTACTACTGCTAGAGAATCCTTTGTCTCACAACACTATTCTCCCAAGAGAATGGATGATGGAACGATGGAATGATGGAATACCTCTCATCTTCCTCACCATCTATTAAATAGAGCAAACATTGGAAGGGGAACCACATGGACACACTCCATGTGTCAACATGCAACTTTACTGCTTTCTTGTTTCATTTCTTTTGTTTTTACTTTTTTGATGGCTTTACTGATTTTTACTGCTTTCTTGTTTTATTTCTATTTATATTTATTTAGAGCTTTAGTATTGTTATTTACTATTTTATTATTATTTATTATTTATTTACTATTACTATTTATTATTTATTGTTTATTATTTTTTCTTGTATTGTAATATTATATTATATTATTTATTATTTTTATTATTATTATTATTTGTTATTTATTAGTAAGGGACATTACATCAAATAAGTAGGAAAAGTAAATCAATTGTTGTAGTGATAGAATTTTCACATGGTATCAGAGGAAGTAATTAGAGACAAAGGGAAAATCAGTTATGGGTCGAGACCACGATGCAAAGACATCCACCTCAAGGGACTCACGCAGATTTTTAGAAGATTGGACAAGAGAAAGAGATTTCGATTTCTCTATGTTGGCTTCCAGGCTGGAAGAAGAAGTGGCGTGCATGAATAGTGCTGCATCATCAGAAGTATGGTATATAGACAGTGGAGCCTCGTGGCATATGACGGGAATTAGGGAGTGTTTCTTAGAATATTGAGAAGAGAAGATGAACTTTAAGATCACCATGGGGAACAAGGAGAGTGTACTCCAGTAGGGAAGGGTACCATAGTTTTTCAGAGAGAATCAGGAGAGCAGTTCCGTGCCACAAATGTGTTGTGTGTACCAAGATTGGGGATGAACTTACTTTCCGTGTCACAACTACAAGGCAAGGGCTATGATGTCTACTTCATCAAGGAAAATGTATACGTCAAACACCCGAGCTGGAAAAAAAGATGCAGATCGGGATCAAAAGTAATCGGTTGTATAGATTACAACTAGAATCACCAATGGCACTAATAGGCGGTCATGGGGACAAGGACTTGAACGGATTGTGGCATAGAAGGATGGGTCACTTGCACCATGGAGCTCTAAGAATTCTCAGGAGCACTGTAACAGGAGCTCTAGATCTGAGTACGGAACGAGATGATGTACGATGGAGATGTGCTCTAGGAAAGTATGCCAAGGCGGCATTTCCTAGGAGCAAGCACAGGGCCAAGAGTGTACTAGGATTGATACACTTAGATATCTGCAGATCTTTGTCTGTCAAAGCTCTCATTGGTGCAGAGTATTTCCCTACTTTCATTGATGACCACTCGAAGAAAACTTGGATTTATTTTCTGAGAACCATGGATGAGGTTTTTTGTCGATTCAAGGAGTTGAAGGCTCTTGTGGAGAATCTGACTGGGAAAAAATAAAAGTTTTGTGCTCAGATAATGGTGGAGAGTATGTCGATAAGGACTTCACTGATTATTGCGCTAAGGAGGGCATCAGAAGAGAGTGGACAATTCCCTACAATCCAAAGTAGAATGGGGTGGCAGAAAGGAAAATAGAACTATTGTAGAAGTAGCTAGGGCCATGCTATATGATTAGGATATGCCAAAATTCCTATGGGCGGAAGCATGCAACACAATTGTCTACGTTCAGAAAAGAGGAAGAAGCTAGATTAGACTACAGAAAAGGGATATCTAATGGGATATAGCGAAAACGCTAAGGCATACATAATCTATCTTCTAGGGAGCAGGAAGGTAGTAGTACGATGAGATGTAAAGTTCATGGAGGATAGAGGTTTCAGAAGATCTCACGAAATGCCTTCCAAGGAGTAGTCGAAAGAGGATCCGTTGGTCATGCCCCTTCAACCAACAGAAGTGAAGAATTCTTCAGGTCAGGAAGATTCTCAGGATGAGGAGGGAACAAAAGTACCTTCTGGTAGAGGAAGAACTAGCAGGGAACTTTGTCAAATTTTGCGTGATACAGAGAACTTCATCGGTGAGCCAAGGAACAGTAAGAGGGAGAGAAAACAACTAGACAAATATTGGGCATTAGTAGCTCAGGATGGAGAGTCTGCCAGTTTCAAGAAGGCAGCTCAGCATCAGGTCTGGCTAGATGCGATGGTAGAGAAGTATAACTCCATAATGGTGAACGATATTTGGGAGGTGGTGTTAAGGCCTTGAGGCAGATCTATGGTAGGTTCGAGATGGATCTACAAGATCAAATATGCTGCGAACGACAGTGTTGAGAAATACAAGGCCAGGTTTGTGGCTAAGGGATATGCTCAAAAGGAAGGGATTGACTATGAGAAAACCTTTGCCCTGGTAGCTAGATATACATCTATTAGGACCGTGATATCTCTTGCAGCTTAGATGGGATGGGAGATCAATTAGATGGATGCCAAGACGACATTTCTGAACGGGGTAATAGAAGAAGAGGTATACATTGAACAACCAGAGGGCTTTGAAACTCATGAGAAGAAGTCTCGTGTATGCAGACTAAAGAAAGCCTTGTATGGGCTGAAGCAGGCACCGAGAGCGTCGTATGGTCGAATAGATGGCTACTTGCAGAAGATGGGGTTTGTCAAGAGTGATGCGGATTCGAATCTCTACTATCTGGTCGTAGAGAACGAGTTGGTTATCTTAGTATTATATGTGGATGATCTCTTTCTGACAGGATCATCCAGTCTCATTGAGGACTGCAAGAAGAATCTAGCCACAGAGTTCGATATGAAGGATCTAGGACAAATGCACTACTTCCTAGGATTGGAAGTTTGGCAGCAGAAAGGAGAAATCTTCCTTGGGCAAGGGAGGTATGCTACAAAAGCCTTGAAAAGGTTTGGGATGGGAGACTGTAGACCTATGGCTATGCCAATGATCACCAACTGGAAGAAGATTGATGCATTAGAAGACAAGGATGTCAATCCCACCCTATACTGACAACTCATAGGGTCCCTAATGTATTTGGTCAATACCAGGCCAGATATTTGCTACGTTGTCAACACCCTCAGTCAGTTCATGGTGGAACTAAAGAGGGCACACTAGGCAGCAACGAAACACGTTCTCAGGTATTTGTAGGGAACAATTGATTATGGGCTCTTATACACCAAGGGGAAAGATATCAGGTTGAGTGGATTTATTGATGCAGATTGGGCAGGAAGTTCAGTGGATCGGAAAAGTACCTCTGGTCACTGTTTCAACATTGAATCAAGAATGAACACTTGGTGCAGTAGGAAATAAAAGTCCATGGCTCTGAGCTCATCTGAGGCAGAATATATGGCAGCAAGCACAACTTCATGTGAGGCCATATGGCTTAGAAAACTACTGGTGAACCTATTCAGAATAAATATGGAGGCAACCAAGATCATGTGTGATAATCAGAGTTGCATCAAACTCTCTGAGAATCCAGTGTTTCATGATAGGTCGAAGCATATTGATCTTCGGTGTCACTTTGTCAGAGATTCTGTCGAACGAGGAGCTCTACAGTTGAGCTACACTCCTACAAGAGAACAGGTGGTAGATATCCCTTGGAAAGTCAAAATTTGACTACATCAAGGAAAAGATGGGGATGGTAAAGAACCCCTTTCAGAAGTAGAAATGAGTGTGTTAGTAGCACGAATGAAGAGGGAGTTGTAGTGCAGATGCAGTGTTGGGAAAAAGGACCAGCAACGACACAAATGTCTAGGGAGTCGCAGTGTGGCTGCAGCGTTGGGAGAAATAACCAGCAACAATATGGATGTAGAGGGAGTTGTCGTACGGATGCAACAGTGGCAGTAGCAGAGTCGTGGGCAGCAGTGCAGAGGATGTTGGGCATGCAGGCTTACCATCAACATAGGTGATTCGAATTTCAATAGGAACACAACAAATTACAGATATAACCATACATACAGAGATGCAGCAGAAATAATACTTCATTTCGTTACTGTAAAACACTGAAATATGCTTACAAACAGAAATGGAAATAAACTAGCTAGGGCGATGGTAGCTTATCTTTGAGAAGAGATGTGGCGGCTACATGCCTCTGAACTGTCTTACAATGAAGCTCGAAGGCCTATTTATTGTGGAGAAACAATGGAAAACACTAAACATCCAAAAACCTAAGCCTAGGAGATGAAGCACCAAACTATGGACCCCGTTTTGGGTAAATTGGTACATCAACTTCCCGGGGTCGTAACTTTGGCATATGATCTCCATTTGATGCACACAATACCTCTTTAGAAAGTTCTATCCGAGGGCTACAACTTTGGGAAGAGCAACATCAATTTATGGACCCATGTTGCTCCTAGTTTTCCAAAAAAACGTCGTTTAGGGTCTCAAAACGGCTTTGGAAGTTCAGGACCTGAAAAACTGCTAAAAATAATAAATTGTGCTACAATTAAAGAAACTGAAAAACTAAAAAAAACAATGGTGGGGGTTCAAGTGGAATTGGCTGGTGGCCACCAATATCCACCTGGATCAACAGGGACCGATGCCGGATGATCAGGGTGATACTCAGTAAGGAGTATTACTAGAGCATAGTCCTCGCTAAGAGGGAGTGTTGATTTGGGGTAGCATCGAATGTGCTCTAGCCACGAAAATTGGTGGAGAGGCTAAGGCACATGAGATCTGCAATACCTAGAAAGGGTTTGGGCAGATTCTAAACAGTTTTGGAGATATTAAAAGAATTAATATTTTTAATGGAATTCCTAAGTCTAAACTTAAGGAAAATAAAATATTAATGTGTATTAATATAAAAATGTGTTAGAATGGTCCAAAAGTCGTGGATCAAGCCAAATCTAATCTTAGTGGTTGATTAAGGACTTAATCTCAGCCGTTGATTTGTCAATGGGAAAAGTATAAGAGGAGGCTTGAGGGTCACTTGGAGAATACACTGAGGGTGACCAGGCAGTGCAATTTTTAAAGTGGGGTTAGCTAAGAAATTGAATTAGTGGTTTGGAGAGCAGTTAGGAGGTATCAAGTACGAAATAGAGAGACGGGAGTTCAATGCAGAGGTAGAAAAGGCATATGCAAGGCCAGAGGGAGCCACGCAGAGGCAATAGAGACTGCGCAGAACCAGCAGGGCCTGCGTCATCCACACAGAGGTTGCAGGAGTGACACAGAAGGCTAGAGAGGCTGCGCAGAGTCTCAACAAGCTGACGCAGAGGGTTATAGGTCACACAAAGGTCATTAGGGCTGACACTGGGTTTAGAAGAAGTGCTGGAAATTTGTCTATCTGTGGGTAAGCCAGTTTGGCACCCTGTTGTACTAGAAAATTGTTGAATAATAAAATCCTCCCTTGCTGCACTAGTTTTCCCACATTGGGTTTTTCTGGGGACATTAGTCCAAAATCACTGTGTCAATGTGTTGATTCTTGTGCATATGTTTGTTTATGCATTACGGTGTGATATCTGCAGCAGTGTTTATTTTAATGTTTATTGAAGTAATTTCATGAATAACGTATGGTGAAATAAGTAGGAAAAGTAAATCAGTTGCTGCAGTGATAAAATTTTCACAAGAGAGGCCATTACCTTCAAAGACTTCTGCCAACTAAAGGGCAACAATAGGAGCAAGGGGCAAAGTGGAGTAGGCTACACGCATGGTATTGATTTGCAGTGCATGGTGGAAAGGTTATTCCTTCCAACTTTTGATGGCTCGCCTAAGAGCTCAGCCACGGTGTGGGTTGAGAAGCTGGATGCCTATTTCCCGCTTAACCAGATGAGAGAGGTGGAGGAAATCAATATTTCCACTTTATAGTTGGAGGGAGAGGCCCATGATTGGTGGTTCCATGGGTTGACCACGATGCGGCATGCAAGAGTTACAGCCTATGAGGATTTCACACAGAGGGTGCTGGAACTCTTTAAGAGGAGAGACCCGAAGGAGCTCTTTAGAGAGTTAACATGGCTTAAGCAGACTAGTAGTGCAAAGATATATATCTATGAGTTTTGAGGATATCCGTGATGGTGCCATATTTATCAGAGGCCAAGAAGTTCTTTTTGTTTTGGAGGGATTAACAGAGCCACCGAGGGGCTTGGGGAGGTCCAACAGGCTCACCACTTTGCAGGATGTAGTAGGTAGAGCCCGAGATTTGCAGGGTGCTCTTCCCAAGACTAGAGCACAAATACCCACCAGAACAATATTCTAGTAGAGGGGAAGAGACACTAGACCCCCACCACAACGAGATATTCAGGGATTTGGGCAGTTGGATGATGAGGCCAAGAGGGACCTCCGTAGGAGGAAGTTGTGCTTTGCTTGCTAGGAGCCATGGGCACCTGGCCATTGGTGTACCCAGGGCAAGGCACACTTCATAGAGGTATTTTCTGACAGTGAGCCAGAGGATGATGCAGAGCAGGAGGTAGGCATTAGTGATGCCGAGCCACATGGGATAGGAGGAGGAGGTGGAGGACCACCACCTCCACCCAGAGGAGCACCCTTCTTACCTGCAGCAGGGTTTATCGCAATGTTTTAAAACTCCGACTCCGACTCCAACTCAGTATCGACTCAGCCAAGGGTCGACTCCGACTCCGACTCCAACTCGGTATCGACTCGGCCGGCTCGATTTCAATGATTCGGTCGTTGTAAAAATACATTAAATAGCTATTTTTTATAAAAACACATAATTTTAAAGATTTTCATTCATGTTTCCAAACACATAGCATTAGAATATAGATGGAAGACAACATATGATCAAAGTAGGCTCATGAATATATCCATTATATCAAAATGGCACCCACTGCACTGTCCAGTACATACACGATGATGATATAGAGATCAAAACAAAAACACATAACCAAGGAGGTTATAAATGGCCTCTACAACAAAAGTCTATGACCAGTACTACTGGCTACTGTTAGAGTTGCCAACATCATCTGGCTCAGTGTTACTTGGGAGCGGGAGTGAAAGTGGGGAGCAAGAGCGAAAATGGAAGCGGGAGCGACATTTTCAGAAGCTCCTGGTTTGGAAGCGAATCCTAGAGGAGTTCGACAACCAATGTCACTAACATCAAGGTACATAGAGGGATTGGTGCTCTTGATTAAATACGAGTTCCATACCCTAATACATGACAAAATTCAATGGAAACATTGCAATCCTCCAATCCTGAAATCCTGAAAAACTGATAAGTCTGCTGGATTTTGAATGAAATCTAAAATTCTACTTTCTCCATATGAAATCCAATGAGGCCGGAACCACTCTCAAACATCTTGAGTCATTTCATGGTAATGTTAAAAATTTAAGTAAAAGGATGAAAATGAAGATTAAGGAGAATGTCACTTTTACTTTAAAAATTTAACATTACCATGAAATTTGAATAGCATATCAATACTAGGAGAGAGGAATGGACCCCAAAATAGCATTTAACTAATTTAGAAAACATCTTGGAGTCCCCAACACTTAGCTAGCAATTAAATTTTTTAAAAAAATATGAAAAATCTCATTTTCTTGGGGTTACAGGCCGCATTCATTGACTCGGCCGAGTTATTGTAGAACCGGCCGGGTTGACCGAGTCATGACTAACTCGGCTGAGTCATGCAATAACTCGGCCGAGTCAGTCATGACTCGGCCTCCCGTTTCGTTTTTTCTGCCGGGTCACAAAAAATCCCAACGACTCAGATCAACTCGGCCATTTCGGATTTGATTCCGCTGTTTTTCAAAACATTGGAACTTTATCGGTTCACTTCGGGGAGTGCCGGAGTACCTTACTTTGAGGATCAGGGGCACGGTGCAAGGACAATGTGTTTCAGTGTTGGTAGACAGGGGGGTCAGCCACAATTTCGTAGATGCCCAGATGGTGGAGAGGAAGGGCATACGCATAGAGTCCTTTGAGGGATTCTCGGTCTTGGTGTCGGAAGACCATACCATGCAATGTACTAGATATGTCCCTGTGATGATAGTGCTGATTGTGGACTATTCTATGACAAACCATTTCTTGGTGGTTGATGTTCCAGACACCAACATGGTGCTTGGTGTGCAATGGCTGTATTCTCTTGGGCGCGTTACCATTGATTGGCAGAAATTGGAGATGGAGTTTGTAGGACCTGATGGGAAGATGGTTTTGTTAAAAGGCATGCACTCATAATCCCCACAGATAGTATCAACGCATAGGATGGAGGTAGACTTGAGGCATGGGGATATAGAGTGGGCCATGGAGCTTTAGATGTTTGATGTAGGGGGCAAGCCCCAACCACCACACTTGGAGATTTAGGCCATTCTCGACAAGTACCCAACAATGTTTGGAGACATTCCGCTAGGAGGACCACCCGATAGGGGGTTTGAGCAAACTATTAAGCTAGTGCCAGGGGTGTAGGGAATTATCACAACCCCATATAGATATCCCAAGGCCTATTTGGATGAGATTGAGCAGGATATTCATGAGTTGTTGGCATTGGGGCACATCAGGCCCAACTCTAGTCCCTTCGCTTCATCGGTTGCCTTCTTGAAGAAGAAGGATGACACACTGAGAATGTGCATTGATCATAAAGCCCTTAACATGGTGCTTGGTGTGCAATCGCTGTATTCTCTTGGGCGCGTTACCATTGACTGGCAGAAATTGGAGATGGAGTTTGTAGGACCCGATGGGAAGATGGTTTTGTTAAAAGGCATGCACTCATAATCCCCACAGATAGTATCAACGCATAGGATGGAGGCAGACTTGAGGCATGGGGATATAGAGTGGGCCATGGAGCTTTGGATATTTGATGTAGGGGACAAGCCCCAACCACCACACTTGGACATCCAGGCCATTCTCGGCAGGTACCCAACAATGTTTGGAGACATTCCGCTAGGAGGACCACCCGATAGGGGGTTTGAGCAAACTATTAAGCTAGTGCCAGGGGTGTAGGCAATTATCACAAGCCCATATAGATATCCCAAGGCCTATTTGGATGAGATTGAGCAGGATATTCATGAGTTGTTGGCATTGGGGCACATCAGGCCCAACTCTAGTCCCTTCGCTTCATCGGTTGCCTTCTTGAAGAAGAAGGATGACAAACTGAGAATGTGCATTGATCATAAAGCCCTTAACAAGAAGACGTTGAAGAACAGATACCCCATCCGCCACATAGATGAGCTTAGAGGAGCCAAGTGCTTCTCTAAGATAGATTTGCGTTTGGGGTACCAGCAAATTCGGGTGAGGGATTAGGATATCCCCAAGACAACGTTTAGGTGTGACCATAGGCATTTTGAGTTCTTGGTTATGCCCTTTGGGCTGACCAACGCTCCTGCTACCTTTCAGTCTTGCATGAACCATGTGTTCTGCAAGCAATTACGCATATTTGTACTGGTGTTCCTTGACAATATATTGATCTAAAAGAAGAACGTGGGAGGAGCACTTGCAACATCTCGGGGAGGTGCTTTGTATTTTGGAGGAACTACAGTTCTATGTGAAGCTGTGCAAGTGTGAGTGTGGGCTGACTAGGATGCTCTACTTGGGGCATATCATTGGAGAGGATGGAGTGCGGCTGCATGAGGAGAAGACTAGAGCCATCCGAGACTAGCCAACTCCCCAAAATGTGACCGAGCTGAGGGGATTTGTGGGCATTTGCACATATTACAGGAAGTTCGTAAAGGGCTTCTCACACCTGGCAGTAATCCTCACAGATCTGACCAAGAAGGGGGCATTCACATGGTTTGACAAGACACAAGCAACATTCAAGCACCTTAAAGAGGTGATGAGCAGTTGCCTCGTGTTGGCTCAACCTGATTTTACACAACCGTTGACCTTGGAGTGCGATGCATCAAGTGAGGGCATTAGCAATGTACTGTCACAAGGAGGCCATCCTATAGTTTTTAAGAGTTAGAAACTCCTTATTCATGGGAGGCTGTACTCGATCTATGACAAGGATATGTTGGCCATCATGCATACATTGGCCAAGTTCCAACAATATTTTGTAGGTAACATGTTCAGACTGAAGACTGATCATAACAGTCTTCGCCACTTTTTGGGCAGGACGGCCTCAACGATAGACAACAAAAGCAGGTCAGCAGAATTCAGGCCTACGATTTTGACATAGAGTATGTCAAGGGCAAGCATATTGTGGTGGCAAATGCTCTATCTAGGAGACGCACAACACTTTCCCTCATGAGCATCTACCATGATTGGAAAGCATAGTTGTTGGTGGAGTACTCCAAGCATCGACAAGTGTGTGAGATCTTGGAGGGTACCCATGGGGACGAGCGCTACCGTGTGATGGCAGATGTCATTTACTACAAGGGGCACATTTATTTGGTTCCTGGTTCGTAGTTGAGGGAGAGGATTCTCCATGCAACACATGATTCACCACTGTCAGGACACCAGGGGTTCCTAAAGTCTTACAGGACAATCAAGGAGTGCTTCACTTGGAAGGGCCTCGAGAGTGACGTGTTGAGGCATGTGCAGGAGTGTGAAGCCTACGAGAGGAACAAGGGGGAGTTGGCCCATCTTGTTGGGCTACTACAGTCGTTACCCATTCCAGAGGGGAAATGGGAGATGGACTTCATCACAAGACTTCCCATGGTGCAGGGACGTGATTGCATATACGTAGTGGTGGACAAGTTGACGAAGTATTCCCATTTCTTTGCTATCCCCACTAGGTACTCTGCTTCGCAAATTGTGGATTTGTTCTTTAGAGATGTCTTTCGGTTGCATGGTCATCCCAAGATCATAGTCAGTCACAGGGACAACTGCTTCATGGGGGCATTTTGGCAAGAGCTCTTTAGACTGGTGGGCACTAAGCTCTCTCCCAGTACTAGCTACACCCTTGGATGGATAGACCGAGATAGTCAACAAGTGACTGGAGGGATATTCATAGAACTATGTGACAGGGAAACAACGAGCGTGGATGCAGTGGTTGCACCTAGGGGAGTATTGCTACAATACTACCTACCATATGTCCATTGTTATGTCCTATTTTCGTGCTTTGTATGGGTATGATGCTTTATCTTTTGCTAACATTGTTTTTGGAGACAACAGGGCCCCAAGGGCTGGTTGAAATATGTAAGTAGGTTCAGTTTTCATAATGACATGTGTAATCATGATTTTATGTAATTAATGAAAAGAAGAAAAATAAAATTATTTTTATGTTATGCTTGAGACATAAGGCAACTCGGTTTTCCTCCAATGGATCTATCTTTGATGGCTCAACTTCTAAATTTCCAAGAGGAAAATTCGTGGAAAAGAGAGGGATAAAAGGTTTTTATCCATGGATCAGTGTAGGAAAAGGTCTTAGATATGTATATTTCTTGATCCTTCATGCCTCCACCTATGATCTGTTCAAGATGCCTTCAAAACCCTACTCTTCAAGCCTCCACAAGAAACTGCACAAGGATCGAAGGAGATTGTTGAGAATTCAATAGGGCAGTGAATATGTTAATTCTCTTTAATTTGATAACTGTTTGTGTTACCTTTTTGTTTATTAGCTTTGTTCCTTATTATTACAGTGTGAGATACATCAAATGCCTAACAAAGAAATAAGAATAGTGACACAGTATATAGATTGCAAGCCAGGGCCAAAACCCCTCCTCTTGAGGGGAAAACCCTTAAATCTTTTCTCTTCTTATAGATCCTTCAATTGACGTATACCATGACCTTGTGATTCAGACAAATACCTTCCAAGATCAAGATCAACTCGGTCTCCTAGTGCAAGAACTTCGACCTCCTACTGCAGATTGAAAATTCTGTCTCCTAACAACTGCTGTTGCTCCTCTTAGCGACTTCGATCTCCTTCGTATAGCTTCCTCTTCCCTTCACCTGCCTTTCCTTGAGACTTAGGGCTAGTGAGACACCCTAAGTGACCTTTGCTTGACTTCCTTTCTCTCTTTCCTTGAAGATTGAACCAAAGATAGCCCCAACGCAGAAACCCTAACTTCGACTGGCACATGGGAGAGAGATAACTAGCGCAAGAACTTTGATATTCTTTGATCTCTTCTTCGCTCTTCCTTTTCGACCTTTCTTAGTTCTCTTCTTCACATAGAAAGAGATGTGTGTGAGTGAGTCAAATGGAGGACGAGTTTCTCTCTATATATAGGTTTCCCTCTATACTAGCTTTTAGGCTGACTTGATCTTAGAGGTATTTCGACACTTTAAAGACAAAACAAACTTTTCTTTACAAGGTACAATGTGCCCATAGAGTCTTCAATATATGACAATAACTTTTAAACCTAGGACAAACCCTAGAAGCACTCAATGGGTGCTTGACCTATAAAATATAAGAACTTGAGCATGAAACCCATGCTCCGATAATAGTAATTTCTTTTTATTTTATAATTTACATGAATACATTTCATACTTATGAAGACCGAACCTAGTTACGCATTTTTCAACACTCCCTCTTAGCTAGGGAGGTATTCATAAGAGGTACATGGTCATTCTCAATATGAAGAGATCTCATAAAAAGAGTCGGATTGGTAACCCATCTGTCTAACATCATATTTAACCAGCATTGTCACATAGCAAGGCCTTGACTTACAACTCTTTCTCTCCACAAGATCAGAGCACAATGCTAGCGAGACCAATGATTTATAAACAACAGCATCATTGTCTCTCAAGGTACATACTCCACCCAGGTGTTCACCGAGTATGACCTTCCATTGGACTATTCTTATCTTGGGTAGCTAATCCTCAAAGAATATCGGTCCTCGACTACTCTGGTCTTGAATGCCCTACCACATTCTCAAAGAGTATCAAATGCTAGATGGTTACCCAATCCTCCATTCTTTCTTCCCAAGTGAAGACAAGAATGTAGTGTCTATCTCTCCTCTCAATTAGAGAGGATACATCAACCAAACCAAGCTTGTCTCTCAAGTACACAAACTTCTTATTCGAAAGTGACTTCGTCAATATGTCAGCTACCTGCTCATCAGTGGAGATATATTGTAGCTGCAACACACCATTTTGTAGTAGCTCTCGAATATAGTGATACTTGTTGTTTATATTCTTTGTCTTACCATGAAACACTGGATCTTTAGACAAACATATACAACTGGTGTTATCACAAAGTATCACTGTAGGGTTCATCGGTCCTTCAAACAAGTCGGACAGAAGCTTCCTTAACCATACTACTTCTTTGCTTACTTCACAAGTTGCAACATATTCAACTTCAACAGTACTCAAAGCAATTGTGTCTTGCTTTCTGCTCATCCATGAGACCATGGAGGATCCCAAACTGAAACATCCTCTTGTAGTACTCCTTTCATCTTGTTCGTTGTCTCCCCAGTCAGAACCTGTATATCTAATCAATTGGATGCCATTCCTTCTATCATACTTCTGATAGTAGTGGATGGCTCCTTCCAAATATCTCAGAATATGTTTTGTTGCTACCCAATGATCATGCTTTGGCTCCTCTTGGAATTGATTGAGAACATTTACTGCAAAACATATGTCTGGTCAAGTATTCACCAAGTACTTTAATGAGCCAATAAGTTGTCTATACTTGGAAGGATCAACAGGGCTAGATTCAGAACTCCTTAGTCTTTTCAAGTTTGTGATCATCAGAGTAGCCATAGTTTTGCAATCCATCATGTCAAACCTTTTTAGCATCTTGATCACATACTTTCCTTGACCTAGATAAAATTCATTAGTTCCTTGCCAGATTTCTAGTCCCAAATAGTAATGCATCAACCCAAGATCCTTCATGTCAAATTCTATTGCCAACTGCTTGTTACATTCTTCAATTCGACCTTCTACACTTGTCAAGAGAAGGTCATTTACATATAGAAGAATGATTACAGGTTCACCACTTACAACCTTAATATAAAGGTTCAAGTCAACAAAACTCTTTGTGAAGCCTATTCCTTGTAGGTATGCATCCATTCAAGCATACCATGCCCTTGGTACTTGCTTGAGGCCATATAATGCTTTCTTCAATCTGCAAACATATGCCTTCCTGTCTTTAATTTCGAATCCCAAGGGTTGCTCTGTATAGACTTCTTCATCTATTGTGCCATTTAGAAATGCAGCCTTGACATCCATTTGCTGGATGTTCCATCCCATCGATGCTGCTAGAGAGACCAATGATCGAATCTATGCATATCTGGCTGTTGGAGCAAATGTCTCTTCATAGTCGATGCCTTCAGGTTGAGAGAAGCCCCTAGCCACAAATCTTGCTTTATACTTATTTATGATTCCATCAACTGCATGTTTGATCTTGTAGATCCACTTGAAAGCAACCACATACTTGTCTTCTGGCCTAGGCACGATTTCTCGGGCTCCATTCTTCATTATAGATTGATATTCCTCATACATGGCATCTTTCCATTCTTGATTATTTACAACCTCTTGAAAGGTGGATGCTTCTGCTTCTATTAGTTTTGTCATGTATGAAGCATACCCACAATATCTCTTGGGTTTCTCGCTTTCTCTAAATGATCCTTTCACTGCCCCATGACCTTTTGCATCAAGTAGTGTGGATTTCAACCAATTATGTTGTTTCCTTGTTTTTGGGATGACCACAGGTTGAACAGGCTCACTAGGACCTTCTTCTTCATGGTGTGATTCTTCTTCCTTCCTTTCAACTTCCTCCTCAAATACTGAAAGTTCTTCATCATCAGAGTCTATGGAAAGTTCCTTTGCTTTTTTAAATGCTATGCTTTCATCAAATATGACATCACAATTGACTTCTTTGTGATGTCCATCTTTCATGTAGATTCTATAAGATTTTGATGAGTTTCTATACCCAACAAATGTTCCCTTCATGTTGAAAGGATCCAACTTCTTTCTTTTGTCCTTTGGTATATCGATATATACAGGACACCCAAAGATCCCGAGATGATCTATAGATGGCTTCTTTCCAATGAACACTTCTTCCGGAGTTTTTTTGTTTAAAGATCTATGGGGACTTTGATTATGAATGTAGACCGTTGTCTTTGTAGCTTCCCCCCCACAGAAACTTAGGTAGATCCTGATCATGTAACATTGCTTTTACACTTTCTTCAATGGATCTATTCTTTCGTTCTACAACAACATTTTGTTCAGGATTATATGGGACTATCAGCGCCCTCTTAATCTGAGATTCCTTACAGAATGCTATAATATCTTTAGATGTATATTCTCCTCCATTATCAGATGTTAGTATCTTGATTCTTCTTTCTAAATGGTTCTGCGCTTCAGCTTTGAATCTTGAAATTTTGTAAATAATTCATCCTTGGTTTTCATTAAGTAAACCCAGGTCTTTCTTGAATGATCATCTATAAATGTGACATAATATAGATGACGTCCAAGTGATTTAGGATTCATAGGGCCACATACATCAGAATGAATGAGATCCAACATTTCTTTTGATCGGGAAGCACTGCTTCCAAATGGTCTCTTGGTATCTTACCCAATGCAGATCCCTTACATACTCCTTCATGATCTTCCTTTAGATTAGGTATTCCATCTACTATGGAACTTAGAGTTGGAATGATCTTGAAATGTAGATGGCCAAATATTCTATGCCAATGTTCAGATGGGCTTATTTTGATGTGAACTAGGGCTTAAGCCACACGAGATATCAGCTTGTAGAGTCTTCCTTCTCGAATGCCGATGACTTTAGCTTGGTCTATACTTGAGTTTTTACCCCATACAACGACTTTTCCATCAATGAAGGCTACTCTATCACCCTTATCTTCTAGACATGAAATGGAAAGTAAGTTCTTGTGCAAACCTAGAACAAATAGAATGTTGTTGAGGTGAATGTTGCTTCTGCCTTCAAGCTTTATGGAGGTGGATCCATGTAATGTCCCAAACGCAAGAAATTTGGAACAAACCCTTCAAATCAATTTATCTAACACTTAATAGGAAATTACCATGGAAACCCAAACACCAAAAATTTGATTGAAACCATAAACCCACAAATTGAATAAAATATCATTAAAAATCACAACATGAGGAACAATGAGAAATACAACAACCAAAATCCAGCTTTATTATATATAGATAGATGACAATACAATAGATGAGAATGACCCTCCAGTGTCCAAACTGAAGCAGAGAAACAATCACTAAACTTGTGGATTCTCAATGAACTCACCAAGGGGAGATGGTGCTCACCCAATCTCTCTAAATCACCTGAGGGTTTCCGTCCTAGGGCAACTGCTGGAGAAGAGAACTGGGTTTTCAACCTCACATACAAGAAATAATGCCAAAACCAAGATGTCCTCCAATTGACTCCTCCTCCTCTTTTATAAATCTGATGAATCCCTCTAGAACTTTCTACTTTATTATTATTTTAATCATGGAGCACTTTTCCCTCCTTTATTTTAATTAAAATATTCTTTTTAATGCGGGAAAAGGGTAAATTGGCTACCATGTCTCCTCAGGTCACTAAAACTCACATCCAAAAGTCCCATCATGTAAATCTTCTCATTCTAGTTCCAACGAGCTATTACCCTGAGGTGTTCCATCAATTAATCGCCCCAAAATGCCACCTCAAGCATAATTAATTAAGTTATGCCCAATAATAATGCTGATTTTGGAAAGTTGTCGGAATGCAATGAAACGGAAGGCAAACTGTGCTAATGATGTAATATGCTAAGCGAATGCCATCAAATCCAATAAAAACTCAAAACTCCATCGGGACCTTTGATGACATAAACCTGCTCCATTGACCTGGCCATCCCCTGTCTTGGAAATCCACCCTCGCTGTACTGTGAATAAGAATAAAAATGGGGACACAACAGTCCCCCCACCCCAAGATTGCTTGCCCTCAAGCAATCCAAATCTATGGAACAATTTGGTGGCCCAACGCCACTGAGACCCAATGGGAGGATCCCATATAAACCACTGGTCCACTTCACCTCTCCAAGCTATCGAAACATGATTGGATCCTCCAATACTTGGATCCCATGTCCATCTCTGATTCAACCTGCTACCAGTAGGATCCACCTAGATCCCAATGCCACCAAGAAGGAGCATTAATGGTCCATGGCTCCTGCTGTGTTGTAGCTCCGACTGTGAATGCTGCCCCACCAACTGTGTACCAGCGCATCACCTCTCTCTAATCCAATCCTTGGCATACCTTAAGGTTAGTCTCACCATACTAATGTTGCGTTGAGATACTGATGAGTGGCCACCCCACATTTTGCTGCTGACTGGAGCATGTGATATCCCCCACTTCTAAGGGCTCCTGCAGTACACTGCTTCCGACTAAGAATGATACTCCATAAATAGGATACCAACTCATGATCTCTCGCCAATCTAAGTCATGGACTCCTGTGTAAGGAACAAGTCTATTATGCTGATGCTGGTCCATGCTCAACGCATGTTGCCCTATCTAGCTGGTCAACAATATCCATCGAGAAAGTCCTGCCTCTCTCCCTGTAATGGGTACAAGTTATTTATGTACTCCTGAAGAGGGTTGCTCCTTGAATGTCCTGTGACTCTGCCAGCTGCCTATGCATCTGCCCACACCTCATCAATGGATTGGCGTAAGGATGGATGCACCACCATCTCCAACAACTCGTGCCATCTACTATCCTCCTGCCAAACTATCTTGTCAATCTCCAACGTCTCCTGAGGACAAGTGTCTGCAAATACTGCCTCCATGGAGACTGTGTGCACATCTGTCTGGGCCACTCCAATGGCTGACCCCAAGGGTGGCTGATGCTCATCCTCCTCCAACATGGGCTCAATATGAGCCAGTAGCTAACTCTCCAAAAATGGCCCATCATGCACACTGTGCTCCACTGTGTGTTGCACTCATTGACTCATTGAACATAACTGAATATCTGGGTTACTGTTGGCATCTCTATAGGTATGCTCAAGCTTGTCTATGGGCTCACCATGTTGGATTCCCATTGATAGCTCATCTCTCTGAATGTTTCCTCCCCGAACTCCTCCCCTCACAAGGATAATCTACTGCTCGCCACATTCACCCATTAAACATGGATGCACATCAAAGCTATTGTCAACATCTCCATATGATGGTTCATGAGAACCAATGGACTCATCAATAATAGACTTCTTCCCAACTAAGGACCCTTCAATCTTTGTCATAATCAGTTGACTTGAGTTCCTTGTCAAATTTGCATCAATTTTAGCAGTTTTGATGAGTGCTTTGTCCCCTCTAATTTTACATCTGTGATCCAATGTCCATGCTTCTTGACATGTAAAACAAATCCGTTCTTCTCATTTGGTTTCTGCTCTTCCTTGGGGGTTTTGGAGACTGCTCTTTCTTTGGCTCCTCATCTTTTCCAGATTTGAAACCTCCCAACATTCTTCTCCTAAAATTTCTCTTGGCTAGAGGATCAAGACTAAGGGATGTAATTTGCCTCAACGACTCATCCAACTTCTGCTGGCCTATGGCTTATTTATTCCAAGTCTTTGACAGGTTATCCATGAGCAATCTGAGTTTAGTGAGAGTTTCTTGATGGTATAGTGTTGTAGGTGATTTTCATAAATTTCTTGCCAAGAATAATTTATTCATAGTTTTAGCATGCACCTTCTCACCTTAAATAGACACATTACTTCTAATAAACTTAAAAATTGGCTTAAAGCTGATATAAAGAAATAACACCTTCAAGAAAGGAAATGCACAAAGAACATATATACTGGAAAGTTGATCCTGGAAATTGGACGACAACCAATAGAGCATGCATATTTTTAGGCCCTAATCATTAGCAAAAACGCTCCAGCATTTGCTTGAGAAATATACCTGGTCCCTCGTAACTCGCTCTTTGAATGCTTATTCAGTCTCCTAGAACGTGAGAACTATGTCTTCAAAGGAGAAATCGATCCTTGCAATCAATATTACAAGATGCACTTCAACACCCTCTTAGTTGTATGACACCCGCACGCCCCTAATATCCAATTTACAAAGCGTGACAATCTTTGATCTGCACACCATGCACTTGTTTGAATGAATGTGTCAGCCCTTTCTCTCTTGAATTGGCCGACTAGAAACACTGCAAGGTAATTTTTGTTCATTCCATTCGTGACCCACAATCTCAATTTAGAAATTAGTCGTCAACGTATTTGGCTAGTTCAACTTACACCCAACACCGGATCAGTCAACGTATTACGTTGACCCTTTAGCTTGTATCTTAATCCAGGATTGTCTCTTCTTTAGCATTCTTAATCATTGCGGCCAACTATTTCGGTCATTCAATTGGTTGTTCAAAAAATTGTAGTTTCTGTTCAAATTGGAAGAATTTAATGGCAGTTGAACTAATTTAATTTGGATGGATTCAATTTGGTGTTGTGATGCATCCTGGCTCACGCACTGTCGAAATTCCATGCGCAACTCTCATGCAACCACAGAGAATGACTCTTCTGCAATCTGCACGAGTTTGGGGCAACACAGTGTCCACACCAATACGTTCAGTGCTAGGAAGGTTGACCTGGCACATCCGCCTACTTAAGAAAATTGTAGTTGTCCTCGATAGAATCTCGGCCCATAATTCTGAGTCGGCTTTTATTTGCACAAGGAAATGCACAAGGTATGGGTACCCAATGATTTGTCACTCTTGCTGATCAGTACTCCTTGGTCCACAAATTCGTTCAATGATTCCCTTGACGATAGCAGATTCGGCCTCCCAAATACGAATGCGGCCCATTGAAAATAAAAATTTGAATGACGACTTCCTGTGAGAATATAATTTACAACTTCCTACACTCGATACAATCAGAGAAAACTAGCAGATTCGACCTTTGGCACTTGAAGTTCAGTGCTCCTAGGATGCGATTGGCCTCCAAACAACAGATCAATGACTGAAGCAGTATTTGGCCCTCTGGTTACTTGGGCAAAAATAACTTGACCAACTCACCTTAGATAGCTCGGTAGTTGAAGAGCAATCGATTTCCAAAGAATGCTCGGCCTCCCCTATCTGAGCATGTATTACGTTGCGGTAACACATCTCCTTGGTTCGTGGCGAACGCAAATCATGTCTTAGCCCGAGAATGCTAAAGGTGGGCACCATGCCTAAGCTTTACATTGGCTGCCTCCACGAAGTTCTCGAACTTCACGTCCCCACTGTATAATAATATGCCACACCCTTTTTACTTCAAATATTCTCAAGACTCCTTTAAAATAATACGTTGGGACCCTCTAAATGATTCGACGACATTTTGCAGTCAGTTAAGGATCTCAGAAGTTGGATTGAGTTTGGATATATCACTCGACTACCGCTATCGATCGACCTGCACCTCTTATGTGCAACCAACCACAACCATTACACTCTACAATGGAACGAAACCAAGATTCAGTCAGCCAGCATGACAGGTGATGATATTGAGTAGTTTCCCCAAGAGTTTGACCTAGTTGATATTTGCGGTCCTGTGAATGAAATGTTGTCCATGACCTCTGTATATTCAAGCCAATCAAAATTTGGATATTCGGCTCCTATGGTTCACGGCTCAGCGGTAGCATATTTTCCTGTAGCGGAAAGGACCCTCGGTCCCTTGAAACATTCCCCAACGCTCCAAGAATTTAGTTAAAGGGAATACAGCCTTTGACCGAGCTCTTGTTCACGACTCTCTTTCCAGATTAATTTCTCATGCCCCCATTTAAAATCAAATCAATAATGATTTAAAATGTGGCCTCGTCCTTTAAGAAATCAGAGTTAGCTTCCTTTTTAATAATTGACCTTAAGACAAAATTAATAATTGGTCATAAAAATTCATATGCCCAAAATTTCTACGGTCCTTAAGGATTTTGCCCAAGTTCTACAACCTGATTTTGAAATGGCGGCTCTTTGGTTCTGCTACAGGTGAGTGATACGACATTGCAACTCGAACATAATATAGTGAGTCTGCTCTATGGAAACTCACGCTGAGTCAATGCGACCCCTATCAGAATTTGACAACTGTGTGTGCAGGGGAGCCCCTAATAACCAGTTGGGACGATGCATATTACGAACTCAGCTTCAATCTTACTTCAGAAATTCTGACTCTTGCAATAATTTGGCCACAGAAATGACAATAATTTCGCCTTCAAAGAAGAGAAGATTTTCACTTTAGAAAATCCTCGAACAATCTGCAATTGGAATTGAAACTCAAACCCTCATAGCTGAATTCCCATAGGCTGAGCCAAGACCAATGCTCTGATACCATTGTAATGTCCCAAACACAAGAAATTTGGAACAAACCCTTCAAATCAAATTATCTAGCACTTAACAGGAAATTGCCATGGAAACCCAAACACTAGAAATTTGACTAAAACCATAAACTCACAAATTGCATAAAATCTCATTAAAAATCACAACATGAAGAACAATGAAAAATGCAACAATCAAAATCTAGCTTTATTATATATGGCTAGATGCCAATACAATAGCTGGGAATGACCCTCCAGTGTCCAAACTCAAACAAAGAAACAATCACTACACTTGTGGATTCTGAATGAGCCCACCAAGGGGAGATGGTTGTTCGCCTAATCTCTCTAAATCACCCGAGGGTTTCCGTCCTGGGGCTACTGCTGGAGTAGAGAACTAGGTTCTCAACCTCACATACAAGAAACAATGCCAAAACCAAGATGTCCTCCAATGGCCTCCTCCTCCTCTTTTATAAAAGAACTTTCTATTTTATTATTATTTTAATCATGGGGCACTTTTCCCTCCTTTATTTTAATTAAAATATTCTTTTTAATGAAGGAAAAGGGTAAATTGGCCACCATGTCTCCTTAGGTCACTAAAACTCACATCCAAAAGTCCCATCATGTAAATCTTCTCATTCCGGTTCCAACGAGCTATTACACTGAGGTGTTCCATCAATTAATCGCCCCAAAATGCCACCTCAAGCATAATTAATTAAGTTATGCCCAATAATAATGCTGATTTTTGAAAGTTGTCGGAATGCAACGAAACGAAAAGCAAACTGTGCTAATGATGGAATATGCCAAGTGAATGCCATCAAATCCCATAAAAACTCAAAACTCCATCGGGACCACTGATGACATAAACTTGCTCCACTAACCTGGCCATCCCCTGTCTTGGAAATCCACCCTGGCTGTACTATGAAGAAGAATAAAAATGGGGACACGACAATCCCCCCACCCCAAGATTGCTTGCCCTCAAGCAATCCAAATCTATGCAACAATCTGGTGGCCCAACGCCACTGAGACCCAATGGTTGGATCCCATACGAACCACTGGTCCACGTCATGTCTCCAAGCTATCGAAACATGATTGGATTCTCCAATACTTGGATCCCATGTCCATCTCTGATTCAACCTGCTGCTAGTAGATCCACCTAGATCCCAATGCCACCAAGAAGGACCATTAATGATCCATGGCTCCTGCTGTGTTGTAGCTCTGACTGTGAATGCTGCCCCACCAACTGTGTACCAGCTCATCACCTCTCTCCAATCGAATCCTTGGCATACCTCAAGGTTAGTCTCACCATACTGATGCTACGCTGAGATACTGATGAGTGGCCACCCCACATTTTGCTGCTGACTGGAGCATGTGATATCCCCCACCTCTAAGGGCTCCTGCAGTACACTGCTTCCGACTAAGAATGATACTCCATCAACAGGATATCAGCTCATGATCTCTCGCCAATCTAAGTCATGGAGTCCTGTGTAGGGAACAAGTCTATTATGCTAATGCTGGTCCATGCTCAACGCATGTTGCCCTATCTAGCTGGTCAACAATATCCATCGAGAAAATCCTGCCTCTCTCCCTGTAATGGGTACAAGTGGCCAAATTGTGCTGCAAGCCCTATCTATGTACTCCTGAAGAGGGTTTCTCCTTAAATGTCCTACGACTCTGCCAGCTGCCTATGCATCTGCCCACACCTCATCAATGGATTGGCATAAGGATGGATGCACCACCATCTCCAACAACTCGTGCCGTCTACTATCCTCCTGCCAAACTATCTCGTCAATCTCCAATGTCTCCTGAGGACAAGTGTCTGCAAATACTGCCTCCTTGGAGACTGTGTGCACATTTGTCTGGTCCACTCTAATGGCTGACCCCAAGGGTGGCTGATGCTCATCCTCCTCCACCATGGGCTCAGTATGAGCCAGTAGCTGACTCTCCAAAAATGGCCCATCATGCACACTGTGCTCCACTGTGTGTTGCACTTGCTGACTCATTGAACATAAATGAATATCTGGGTTGCTGTTGGCATCTCTATAGGTATGCTCAAGCTCATCTATGGGCTCACCATGTTGGATTCCCATTGATAGCTCATCTCTCTGAATGTTTCCTCCCCGAACTCCTCCCCTCACAAGGATAATCCGCTGCTCGCCACGTTCACCCATTAAAAATGGATGCACATTAAAGCTATTATCAACATCTCCATATGATGGTTCATGAGAACCAATGGACTCATGAATAATAGACCTCTTCCCAACCAAGGACCCTTCAATCTTTGTCATAATCAGTTGACTTGAGTTCCTTGTCAAATTTGATTCAATTTTAGCAGTTTCGACGACTGCTCTGTCCCCTCTAATTTTACATCTGTGATCCAATGTCCATGCTCCTTGACATGTAAAACAAATCCTTTCTCTTCTCATTTGGTTTCTGTTCTTCCTTGGGGGTTTTGGAGACTGCTCTTTCTTTGGCTCATCTTTTCCAGATTTGAAACCTCCCAACATTCTTCTCCTAAAATTTCTCTTGGCCAGAGGATCAATACTAAGGGATGTAATTTGCCTCAACGACTCATCCAACTTCTGCTGGCCTATGGCTTATTTATTCCAAGTCTTTGACAGGTTATCCATGAGCAATCTGAGTTTAGTGAGAGTTTCTTGATGGTATAGTGTTGTAGGTGATTTTCATAAATTTCCTGCCAAGAATAATTTATTCATAGTTTTAACATGCACCTTCTCACCTTAAATAGACACATTACTTCTAATAAACTTAAAAATTGGCTTAAAGCTGATATAAAGAAATAACACCTTCAGGAAAGGAAATGCACAATGAACATATATACTGGAAAGTTGATCCTGGAAATTGGACGACAACCAATAGAGCATGCATATTTTTAGGCCCTAATCATTAGCAAAAACGCTCCAGCATTTGCTTGAGAAATATAACTCGTCCCTCGTAACTCGCTCTTTGAATGCTTATTCAGTCTCCTAGAATGTGAGAACTATGTCTTCAAAGGAGAAATCGATCCCTGCAATCAATATTACAAGATGCACTTCAACACCCTCTTAGTTGTATGACACCCGCGCGCCCCTAATATCCAATTTACAAAGCGTGACAATCTTTGATCTGCACACCATGCACTTTTTAAATGAATGTGTCAGCCCTTTCTCTCTTGAATTGGCCGACTAGAAACACTGCAAGGTAATTTTTGTTCATTCCATTCGTGACCCACAATCTCAATTTAGAAATTAGTCGTCAACGTATTTGGCCAGTTCAACTTACACCCAACACCGGATCAGTCAACGTATTACGTTGACCCTTTAACTCGTATGTTAATCCAGATTTGTCTCTTCTCTAGCATTCTTAATCATTGCGGCCAACTATTTCGGTCATTCAATTGGTCATTCAAAAATTCGCAGCTTTTGTTCAAATTGGAAGAATTTAATGGCAATTGAGCTAATTTAATTTGGATGTATTCAATTTGGTGTTGTGATGCATCCCGGCTCACGCACTGTCGAAATTCCATACGCAACTCTCATGCGACCACAGACAATGACTCTTTTGCAATCTGCACGAGTTTGGGCCAACACGGTGTCCACACCAATACGTTCAGTGCTAGGAAGGTTGACCTAGCACATCCGCCTACTTAAGAAAATCGCAGTTGTCCTCGATAGAATCTCGGACCATAATTCTGAGTCGGCTTTTATTCGCACAAGAAAATGCACAAGGTATGGGTACCCAATGATTTGTCACTCTCGCTGATCAACACGCCTTGGTCCACGAATTCGTTCAATGATTCCCTTGACGACAGCAGATTCAGCCTCCCAAATACGAATGCGGCCCATTCAAAATAAAAATTTGAATGACGAATTCTTGTGAGAATATAATGGACAATTTCCTACACTTGATGTGATCAGAGAAAACTAGTAGATTCGACCTCTGGCACTTGAAGTTCAGTGCTCCCAAGATGCGATTGGCCTCCAAACAACAGATCAATGACTGAAGCAGTATTTGGCCCTCTGGGTACTTGGGCAAAAATAACTTGACCAACCCGCCTTAGATAGCTCGGTCCTTGAAGAGCAATCAATTTCCAAAGAATGCTCGACCTCTCCTATCTGAGCATGTATTAGGTTGCGGTAACACATCTCCTTGGTTCGTAGTGAAAGCAAATCATGTCTTTGCCCGAGAATGCTGAAGGTGGCCACCACGCCTAAGCTTTACGTTGGCTGCCTCCACGAAGTTCTCGAACTTCACGTCCCGACTGTACAATAATATGCCACGCCCTTTTTACTTTAAAAATTCTCAAGACTCCTGTAAAATAATACATTGGGACCCTCTAAATGATTCGACGAAATTTTGCAGTCAGTTAAGCATCTCAGAAGTTGGATTGAGGATGGATATATCACTCGGCTATCGCTATCGATCGACCTGCACCTCTTATGTGCAAACAACCACAACCATTACACTCTACAATGGGACGAAACCAAGATTCAGTCAGCCAGCGTGACAGGTGATGATATTGAGTAGTTTCCCCAAGAGTTTGACCTAATTGATATTTGCGGTCCTGTGGATGAAATGTTGTCCACGATCTCTGTATATTCAAGCCAATCAAAATTTGGATATTCGGCTCCTTTGGTTGACGGCTCGGCTGCAGCTTATTGTCCTATAGCGGAAAGGACCCTTGGCCCCTTGAAACATTCCCCAACGCTCCAAGAATTTAGTTAAAGGGAATACAACCTTTGAACGAGCTCTTGTTCACGACTCTCTTTCTAGATTAATTTCTCATGCCCCCATTTAAAATCAAATCAATAATGATTTAAAATGTGGCCTCCTCCTTTAAGAAATCAGAATCAGCTTCCTTTTTAATAATTGACCTTAAGACAAAAATAATAATTGGTCATAAAATTCATATGCCCAAAATTTCTATGGTGCTCAAGGATTTTGCCCAAGTTCTACAACCTGATTTTGAAATGGCGGCTCTCTGGTTCTGCTACAGCTGAGTGATACGGCATGGCAACTCGAACATAATATAGTGAGTCCGCTCCATGGAAACTCACGCTGAGTCAATGCGGCCCCAATCACAGTTCAACGTAATTGGAAATTTGACAACTGTGTGTGCAGGGGAGCCCCTAATAACCAATTGGGACGATGCATATTACGAACTCAGCTTTAATCTTACTTCAGAAATTCCGACTCTTGCAATAATTTTGCCACAAAAATGACAATAATTTCACCTTCAAAGAATAGAAGATTTTCACTTTAGAAAATCCTCGAACAATCTGCAATTGGAATTGAAACTCAAACCCTCACAACTAAATTCCCATAGACTGAGCCAAGACCAATGCTCTGATACCATTGTAATGTCCCAAACACAAGAAATTTGGAACAAACCCTTCAAATCAAATTATCTAGCACTTAACAAGAAATTGCCATGGAAACCCAAACACTAGAAATTTGACTAAAACCATAAACCCACAAATTGCATAAAATCTCATTAAAAATCACAGCATGAGGAACAATGAAAAATGCAACAATCAAAATCCAGCTTTATTATATATGGATAGATGCCAATACAATAGCTGGGAATGACCCTCCAGTCTCCAAACTGAAACAAAGAAACAATCACTACACTTGTGGATTTTGAATGAGCCCACCAAGGGGAGATGGTTGTTCGCCCAATCTCTCTAAATCACCTTGAGGGTTTCCGTCCTAGGGCTACTGCTGGAGTAGAGAACTAGGTTCTCAACCTCACATACAAGAAACAATGCTAAAACCAAGATGTCCTCTAATGGCCTCCTCCTCTTTTATAAAAGAACTTTCTATTTTATTATTATTTTAATCATGGGGCACTTTTCCCTCTTTTATTTTAATTAAAATATTCTTTTTAATGCGGGAAAAGGGTAAATTGGCCACCATGTCTCCTCAGGTCACTGGAACTGACATCCAAAAGTCCCATCATGTAAATCTTCTCATTCCGGTTCCAACGAGCTATTACATTGAGGTGTTCCATCAAATAATTGCCCCAAAATGCCACCTCGAGCATAATTAATTAAGTTATGCCCAATAATAATGCTGATTTTTGAAAGTTGTCGGAATGCAATGAAACAAAAGGCAAATTGTTGTGATGATGGAATATGCCAAGAGAATGCCATCAAATCCCATCCTCTTCAACCCAACATAAATGGATTTTGACAGACACTGATTACTTTACTAAATGGATAGAAGCCGTCCCTTCTAGACAAGCAACAGAGTTTGTCATTATCTCATTCCTTGAAAACAATATCCTTTCAAGATTTGGATGCCCCTAAAAGCTCATTACTGATAATGAAACTACTTTTAAATCCAAGAAAATGATAGACTTTTGTAACAAATATCACATTACCCTTGGCCATTCCACTGCCTATTACCCTCAAGGTAATGGAATTGCAGAATCCTCAAACAAAAGCCTTGTCAATATCATCAAGAAACTGCTAGAAGACAACAAGAAGACATGGAACAAAAAGTTGGTAAATGCTTTATGGGCAGACAAACTAAATACCAAAAAGTCCATTGGTACGTCTCCTTATCTGTTAGTATATGGAATGGATGTTGTTTTTTTAAGAGTGCCAGCGATGAAGATCATTCAAGAGGGTCAGGTAGAACCAAATGATATCCAAAGAAGAATAAATCGGACAATATACCTGTAGCAAACTAGAGAAGAAGTCTATGTCAAATCACAAGTGATCCAAGATAAAATCAAAAATATTTTTGACAAGAAAACTAACGTTGATGATTTTTACATAGGTGACAAAGTTCTAAAATGGGATTCTAGAAGAGAAGAGAAAGGTAAACATGGCAAATTTGATATTTTATGGCAAGGCCCTTATATCATTTATGTTGATAGAGGTAACAATGATTTTTCTTGAGAGAGTTAGATGGAACAGATCTACCAGGAGGACCTGTCAATGGTAGAATGTTGAAGCACTACTTGTCCACAGATTAACAGTAGTTCATTTTACTTTTCTCATTGTATATAACATTCGAGAGTTTAGATTGGATTGGATGGTAATATTTTAAAGTTGAAGCCCGGAGAGAAGGCCTTGAGCTTTGAAAGGTTTACCATTGTAAGTATGAATAAAGTAGAACCATAGAGAAGCAAGCTACAAGCTAACTACAGTCACAGTTTCAAAGGCTACCGATCTTAAAATTTCTTGACATTTCACCAGGAAATGCCATCCCCATGTGGAGCCATTGTTAGGGTCCTATAATAATAGGATTCATAATTTTGAATTGACTATAGTTAGTCTTGTAATGTTGTACATATTTTTGCTTTCTGCAAAATGTTCTTCATATTAAAAATTAAAAAATATAAAGAAGGTATGTCCTAAAAGAATAATTAAAGAACAAAAACAAAGAAAAAAGATTAAAAAAAAGTGAAAATACAAACCCAAAAAAAATAAAAATAGATCATGAAAGTGTGCAAATTCAAATGGCACTGCTGTTGCTTTACTTTGTAAAATAAGATTGTGTGAAGCTTGTTAGAAATGCCACAATCCATGCTGGTCAAATAGCTTAATCTTGACCCATTCATACTTTAAATTTCATGTTGATAGACAAAGAATAAAGATCTAACCAAATTGTTTAACCTTGGTAGATCAGTAGTTAGGTAGAGAATAAAAACGAGCTCATCAGTTTAATCTATGCCGTTGGAAGTTATAAGGTTAGAATTAGATAATTTGCTTATCGAAAGAAAAAGAAAAAGAAATAAAAGGTCAACAAGCTCAAATGCACCCATTGAAATGAAGAAAAATGTTAGAGTAAAGTAAGGGTAGGTAGAAGAAATATTGCAAATGCACAAAGGTTTCTAAGTCAAAAGCACATTTATTATGCTTAATCCTATGTTTCATGGGCATAAGGAATTGTGAGAAAGAAAGGATATTCACCAAGCTTGTTTACTAATTTCCCCTCATTTCACTAGACCCCCGCATGCTTATTTGCTAATTTTCTCATTACCCCTTCATTTCTTATAAATACCCTTTTTTCCCCTCATTTTGACCTTTACCCCTTGGTTTAACACATTCCCCTAGAAATTACCCTTCAAAAAATCGTCCTCCTTCCCTAGTGTGAAACCCATTCCCCATTACAAATATCAGTTAACCCCCTTATTAATTTCTCTTTTCCCCCTAAAAACCCCACAAAAAACCATTTATCCTAAGTTTTTGCTATACCTTCGCATTATCTAATTAACATCCCCCACTTTGTATTTCACGACAACCCTTTTTAATTCACCAACCCTTGGTGTAGTGAAAGAAAACCCCATCGTATAACCCATGGTCCCACCTTTATTAGCCTGCAGATTATACTAAAAATCCCCACATTATTGGTTAAGTAATTACAATTTGCTGTAATTAAATCCTAGGCCCCGCCAAACCTTTCATGATTCCATCTGTGCAACTTAACTACGCGATAGCCATCCGATCTCCTACCCCTAGATCCGACGGTGTACAACCATTTTGCGCGGATTCTTTGTCTGACCGATAATAGCCCGAGAGCACGCGAGATTCACAGTTTTGCTTGGGTACAGTTCTGCTACGTGGTGACACTAGGTTAGATCACGTGCTCGCGAAAAATATCGCCTGCCATCCAAAAGCAGTGCAATGGCGCACAAAACCATCTCCCTACCTAAACCGAAAATTGCTCACTGTTCATTTAATTATTTCCGCGCCAAAATGTGACCATACCTGTTAAGAGGCTGAAAAAGCCCCAAATTGCTCTTTTTGCTCGTTTTTCACTGCAAACTGTTGCTTAGCCATTTGCGCCACCATGAACCTCTTTGACCAAATTTGACCACCTTCTGCTGCCTGAAGAGGCTCCAAATACCCAATTGAAGTAGCCAGTTAACAGTTGAAGCCTCAATACCTTCTGCAATTACCACAAAACCTAGTTTGCATGCCAAGCCGCTAATTTCCAGGTATTCTTGGAAAAAACCAGAACGACCCTTGAATTTGAAAACGTGCAGTTTAAATTGAAAGGTTAATTAATTGAAGTAATTAAAAAAACTTTCCTAAATTGAAAAGAAACCTACTATATACCCCAAACCTTGTTTCACAAACTGTAACTACCCTCCCACAGTACCAGAGCTTCTAAACCTCACTCTTGAAACCACTAAAAGCCTAATTCAATTCATTAAACCCAACTATGGCTTCCCAAACCTCTCTAGACTTAAGAGGTCTACAAATCCCTCACCTAGACATTGACCACTTTGCCTTAGCAAACTCAAACATTCAAATTAAGGACACTGCTTCCCCTGCCTACCTTCTAAAACTCGACTGTTGTAGTAAGGACAAATTTTTAAACTAGAACGATGATATTCACTTTTGGGTGTCCAACTTGCCCAAGTATTTGTTCCTAGAAGTACACCCATTCCCAGAAATCATTCACTTCTGCCAAGCTTGCTACATTCCTAGTCAAAGAGCCATTGTCGCCCCTGACTAGCAAGTTTTATTTACCATCACTGCAGAATCCATTAAACAAATGCTGCAGGTCCAACCAAGCCCAAATGAGACCCCACTTTCTATTGAAGGCTTGTTGGACCTCTATACCATGTTAGACCTTCCTAGAATAACCCAAATTTTCCAAACTTTCATCATAGAGGAGTGTCATATTCCTACAAAAATTCCTCCATACGCTGCCACCATTTTTTCTGAGAGACGTAGACAAATCATAACCATGCTCTCCTGCATTTTAGGCTACACCTATGATGAACATGTGGAAGAGGTTGTTCTTGTCTTCCTTTCCATCTTTTGCCTAGGCAAACCTCCTGCTGCAATGTATAACTATGCTCAGTTCATAGCAGACAGAATGCATGAGCAATTCATCAGACTACCTACTAAGAGAGTCTTCAAGTACTCATCTGTATTATTCCACATGTTTTTATATTATCAGTCAGACAAATTTCCATCAACATCCAGGAGTTGGATACCAAAGGAAACCCAAGCTCAGTCATCTACTGGACACCATTGATCCATGAATTCTCCACCATTTTTTTCCTATAAAGACTTCATTGATTCATTTGTCCATCCAGTTATGAATATGCTAACTAGTAGCCATCAGCCCAAGTTTAGTAAGGAAATCAAAAGGGTTTTACAGTTGGCCAAGAACAGTAAAGTGGGAGACTGGTATCTGTACCAGAACCACACAGAAATAAGGATATATGGATGCCAACTGGCCCCCTACAAACTACCTAAATACCTCCCCATGAGGTTATTTTCATTAGAGTACTTTAGGCAAATAATAAACTATGATGAAATTAACTTCCTGGCAGCGAAGAAGAAGATCCAATTTAAAATGAAAAACCAATTGGGCCCCTTTATTTGTAGTAATAGGGACGCTGGACTAGAGGCCGATAAGATTCTATAGGAGATGAAATTCAAGAACAATTTTATGTGGCAATATGACCCTCATGGAGTCATAAATAAGCTAAGGCTCAAGGTCAAATTGGGCCCTTTCATTCATCATCTCAGGCTAGACATAGAGAGATTTGCCAACCAATCAGAATGGTTGGAAAACACTTTGATAGACATGGACAATACTGTAGTTGATGTAGAGAATACATTAATTGATGTAGAAAAAACAGATTGATACAAGTTCCTTCCTGTAGGGTCCAGAATTAGGAGAACCAATGAATATTCCTCCTATTTTATAGACTCTAGCAAATGAAGACAAAAATACAAAGAGAACCAGGGAAGAAGGTTCTAGTTTAGCCATGGAAACCACAGATGAACAATTTGAGATTAGTTACAGGAAGAGGCCCAAGCTTAATCCTGTAACTGAACAGGAAAACAACATTGACTCAGTGGAAATCACCGACACTGATACAATGGTGGAAAGGAGCAGATGCACAATAGCTTCAGGAGAAACATACAAGCCCTCAACATCAAACACTAAACTTATTGAGAGACAACTCAGCATGGAGGTTTCTTCATTCACCAGGCCTGTGGATAAAGAGAAAGACATCAAAGATAGTTATAAGAAAATTAAGTTGAGGAATGAGAAATTAAACGCTAAGACTTATGCTCAATACTTCAAGCAGACACCTGCAAATCAAAATAGGTTGATGTCAGCTTTTGACATCAAAACAGGAAAAATGTAGATGTCATTCATGCAACCTACAGTGCAACAACCAAAATCATCAACAGAATATAGGAAAACAGATTTTGAGATTTTGGCCAAGGATGTTCATCCCATTGACGAAATTGAGTTTCACAAGTAGGCAGGTGAGATGATCTAATCCACTTTGACAGGTAAAGCTATGACTACACACAAACTGCAAAGTTCATTAGATAATTTCACTGCATAGTACAAGCTAGAAAAGGCCTCGTCACAGGCCAAAGATAACATAATCAAGTCACTGGAAGACTTGGTGATTGAGCTGGGACATGATCCCAATGATATCAAGGCTACTGAGAAGTTGATAAAGAAAAAGAATGAGGACATTGCTACTCTCAAAAAACACTCAAATTGCCTCATTAAGAGCACCCACAAACAAAAGAGGTTTTAGAAAGCCAAACATATCAGGAGGAAATGATGGACCTTGTTTTACAACTTAATGATCAACTGAAGGAAATGGAGAAGGAGTTAGACAACTTGATACAGTTAAAACAAGCCAGCCTTGAGACTGACACTACCACTGTCGTTCCAACAGTCACCACAACAGTACCATCCACCTTGGCAACTTTATTGGCTCCCACAGCTCCACTTGCTACAACGCTACCAGCTGCCACAACACCTACATCAACAACAGGTTCGACAATGGTCGCAACTTAGCTAGGTGATGAGGCAAGTAAATTGGTCAAGGCAATGGAAAACATGTCCATTCAGACCACACAAATAAACAAGCTTAAGGAAAAGATAACAAGTTTAGAGAATGATAATAAGCTTGCACAGATTATGCACAAAGAGGAAGTACAAAAGTCAACCAGGATGAATGAAAGGATAAAAGGCTTAGAGAAAGAGCTAACATTAAAGGAGCCACTTGGCCAAGCTAAGGAACAATTATGGGCCAATATCATTGACTTTGTCAATGATATTTGGCCATCCATTCAAGTCATCTTTGAACAAAATGATTTAGTCAAAGAAGCTACAGGAGCCATTCAGAGAGTTAAGGCTAAACTAGGAGACATGCGAGAAGAAGCCACTAGACTAATGCATTTCCTGAACTCCAAAAACAAATATGAATTGCAGGAACTAGACATACCTAACAGAATGGGCACCATACTAGAAGTAAAAAAGGTTCTCACCAAGAGGAATCTAATGATGAGCCTGGAAGACAAATGCCAAATACCATGCAGCTGGCTATAGACAGGTTCATGGTTAAGTTTGATGTTCTGAGGCAGAAAGGTTTGCCACATCCCTTGGTGATAAATGATAAATTGATGCCACATGAGGACTACAATAGGAGAATAAGAGAGGTGGCAAATGATCAGGTAAATACTTCCTCTATGAAAGGGATGCCTACTGGAAAGGTTCTATATCAGAGCTTTGAGAACCTGTTTTATCTCTAGCATGAGGTAAAACACCTTTTTGTAAATAAACCCACTTTTGCCAAATACATTGAAGCAAATGAAATCTACAGGGAGATGGTAAATATTCAATTACCAGATGCAAACACACGGGAAAATTTAAATGACTTGCTGTAAAGTGCACAGTAAAAGTGAAAACAGTATAGTAGAAGAAAAGTGACAAGTCAACCAGATGAAAGAGTATCAGGTAGCATGTGAAAGTGTATCAGTTGAAAGGTCAAAGTACAAAGAACAACCAACGTGAAGACCAACAACAAGGCAAAGAATAAACAACAAAATATTAAAGCATAAAGACAACACAACCAAATAAATAGGGACAACATACATCAGTTGAATATCTGTCTCTATCTTCTTGCATGAAGATATTTCTTTTTCCTAGGTTAATTCCCAAGACAGTTTGGGATATTTTGTAAATTATTTTTGTATAGATACTTCATAATTCGAATTATTGAGTGTGGATTGCTATACATTTGTAGAGTTGTATGAATCAGAAACCTGAGTGTTATTGTACCAATTTTTCAAGTCAATAGACTGGACTGAGTAATAAAGGCATTGCATTACAGGATTCATGTGTTGTGCTATTACAATGAAGTATTTTCTTTGTCAAATTTGTCATCTTCTTATGTATCTCACAAACTTACATGTTATCTAAAGTGAATGAATTAAAATGGAAATTTATTTCAGAATTTGTTTAAGTACACTCTCTTGAACAGTTAATCATTTCTATGTTTTCTTCTGATATCCGAATCTGAGAATCCTTAATTGCTCTCCCATCCTGGTTGACCTCTTTCATTTCCTTCAAAATCCAGTCTAAGGAACCCTTAATTGCTCATTTCATCCGATTGAAAACCACTTCACCATCCAGCATTAAGATCTGAAATAACTCAGCTACCTTGCATTATAGACATTATTTTTAGACCTTGATCCAGTCCTGTTTACTGGACATTTGACTCCATAGCCCAATGGTAAAAGACACCCATCTAGCCATCTAAGTAAGGGATCCCACCACCAAATCAAAACCAAAACCCAAGTATAATCATAACTAGCTTAAAATCAGTTAACTAAACAAAGTTAAATCATAAAGAGAGAGTCGTCTCTGAGTATTAGGAAGGCTAGATCCTAATCTCCAAAGTAGGTTTGTGGTTACCTCTATTATTTCTTTGCTAACAACTCAAAGAGAAATTTTGGAGTGATAACAGACCCCACTGCAGCAAGCTGGTCTCTGGTGTCCTTAAGAAGTTGAAGATAGGAGTTAACACGTTCTCCCTTCTGCATCAAAGTTCGTTGCAACATTTGTTCTAGGTACATCTTCCACTGTTCGAAAGAACCTTCATACAGTGAAGAGAAAACTTCCCACATTTCTCGGGTTGTATCTTTTCCCTGCAAGTGTGAGACCACATGATCTCGAACTCCATCGAGTATGAAGGTCTTTGCCTTCCCTTGCTCAGCCTTGTACTTCTTCTTTCGATCATTGTCAGCGAGAACAACCACAACATTCTTGATGTAGGCTTTGAGATCGTACTCCTCTAGAACAAGTAAGATTTTGGTCTTCCATATGACATGGTTGGAAGCTCCTTCTAACCTGTCCTGATCTCTGAGCCAATGCGATGCCATCTCACCCAAACTTTTGAATCAACTCCTCTAGTCACTGCTCAACACTGGTTTGTTGCTCGACAAGTGAAAAATTCGACTTTTGGCGAGAAAAGTCCTATGAGGAGAAAATTCCCCTTCTATTTGTCTTCGCTCTTTTTCAACAGATTTCTGCCTGGCAAAAACTATGCCCTTCAAGCACTGCACTAAGGCTCTGTGTCACTCCCTCTGCCTCTGCAAACTCACGAACTAGAAATCGTATGTCTCTGTCGACTCTTTTTGGTGATCACCTTTACTTCGCCTCTCTTTTTCTCCTCTAAAATTTTCACCCACTCATCCTAGACAACTTTGCTAGGGCCCCCGCAAATTCCATTAAAGGAGGGATTTTCCAATTTCGTCTTGACAAGAAACTGCAATGGTGTCTCCTCTAGGAATCCTCCCAGTTTGGTTCAATTCCCATGGTTAGTTTGCGAGAAAACTCAAGAGCTAGCTCTGACTTTGGAAACCTATCTTCAACATCATAGGTTAAGAGGTCTTCTTGAAGGTCATTTGCACATAAAATTCAAAGAATTCAATCATTCTTGACCCTTTCTCTACCCTTGCTTGACCTAATGATCACATTTGAGGTCTTCCTCCCACGATTACTCAAAATGCCTAGGTCTCGCTTGAATTTCTTTCTAGATCTCTCTAGTAGAGCGAAAACCCTATTTTAGAAAGGAATCTTGCAAAGTCTAGAGAGGTCTTTCCTTGTCTTGGAAGTCTTGGTCCTGGATTTCACGCTGTTAATTTTTCTTAGGGCGACATTGTTCTTTACTTTGATAATTGCATTTCATTATTAATACTTTAAGTTTACCCCATATCATCATTACATTATTCAGATCTACACCATTATATATCAACATATGCAATTACATAGAAAGAAACAACATCACTATCATCATCAATGCAACGGAATATAAAAGAAATAGTGAAAGAGAACATGCACACACATAGAGACACTATGATTGGTTTGAGACCAAAGCAAAACCTAGTATGGGGAAGACCCTTGCAAATCTTCTTCTTCTTAGATAGTCATCAAATGATGTAGCAAAAGAGAGTACAATGATCCATCACTTTATCTATGTGGTAAAACAATAATGATATTTATGAAATAGATGTAATCAAGTTAGGAATTAGAACCCTCATACTAATGACTATAATGTACCATTACAAACTGATGTCAACTGTTGTATACTACTGTCATTGTGTCGAACACTGTTGAGTACTATTGTCACTGTGTCAAATACTGCTGAGACTGTTGTCACTAATCACTGAGCCCAATACATGTGTTTGCAGGGGAAATTAACAAATCAGATCTACAGATCTGTATAACAGTAGAGAGAAACCCTAGATCTGAACTGGGTTGCTCTCATCAACACTGTCTGTGAGCAACTGAAACTTCTGGGTTGCTCTCACGAATACAATATGCGAGCGACTGTGACTGCAGAGTCGCTCCTAGGAGGTCTCTATCCGTGTGACTCCGCAACTGAACTGCAAAGACCCAATGACACTCCCTTGTCGAGCTGTGCAAGCAACCGACGGGTCAAAGTCGCACCCTTTCTGAGTTGTGCGAGCGACTGAGATGACAGGGTCGCTCCCAGGGCTACCTAGTGCAAGCGACTGGGGACTGGAACCTTCCGATCTGCCTTTGAACCCAGAGTAGCTCCCATAAGCCTCTGTGCCAGTGTCCAAGGCTCTATAGTCGCTCTCACAACCTTATGGGCCAGTGTCCAGGGACTAGAATGCCCTGTTTTGTGCCAGTGATCGAGATCCCGAAAACCCTAACCCAAAGCAAGCCTTTCGCCTGTGATTTCGGACCCTTGATGAACTCCTTCCGTCGAACCTCTACGAACCAAGACAAAAGAGTAGAGAAGATGTGTCCAAATGATCTTGAAGTCTCTTCTATTTATAGTCTTTCCTGAGGGTTCACTTGGGGTTAAGACTGACCCAAGCAATTACTCTTGTGGTTAGGGCTAACCCATTTCATAATACATGTATGAATAAAATAATTCATAACTCAACTTCCACCTAACCAAATTGGGTGATCTTTAGGTCAATTGTGGTCCTCTCGAAAAGAGGAGTCTAATGCAATCATTATCTCGGTCATTTGAGCTGTCCAAGGTGGAATTTTACTACAGTTGCAAAAATTAACAAACTCATCATTATTGAATATCCATAACGCTAGGGCTTGACTCTCCTCTTAGGTCTTTCTTGGAGAGATTTTCTTTCATTAAAGCATAATTAAGCCTCTCCTTTGAATGGGCCTTGGAAATCACTTAATATCTTATCATTGATCCAATCATGATAAGTGATTTCCTTCATACCAGAACTCCTCGCATTGTTGAAAGTTTGTAAAGAGTGGGGATACTGACAGAGGTGGCAGTGGGTCTTTGTCCCATTATTGTCACTTTGTGTAGTGGTTGCCCCTTAGGTACCCTTCGTAGAACCCCTGCTAGATTGTGTAGCAATAGATACTCATAGGGATGAGTGGCCATATAACAAGAGGTAGAGCTCAAGCTAAAATTGGCTTTTGTTTGTTTCACGTCCCTTGCTATTCTTTTGAATTTTAACATTTAGCTCATGCTCCTTTAATTATAGTTGCATTAACCTTGCGTATATTTTTCTTCTCATAGGACAAGGTCAATATGAAACCAATACGGGTGAATAATGAGGTGTGTCAAGAATGAAGAACATGGAGCACTACCATCATCAATGCCTCCTATTTGTGCCCCTCCTAGATAGTGAAATAAAGACCCTAGGAAATGTCACATTGGACTAGAGACACAACATAACCACCAAGGTGAAGGGATCAAGTACATAACCATTATCGGTTTATAACCCAATTTCAACTTGTCATCCATACTAGGATGTTGTGTCCACCGAGATGTGTCCCGCAAGGTTGGTTGCATGCACTTCTCACACCTAATGCATCTAGAACGAGGGGGCATCTAGGGGTGCGTTTTTGGCGAGATGTGAGGAGACATAGGGGATGCATTTCCCTAGTGTGGGGGACGTGACTCCCCAAAAGGGGTGCTTATGGGCATCCCCTTTTGAGGGGGACGCGTCGCCCCTTGAATTTTTCTAATAACACCTAATAATGTCAGGCTACGAGTAACTCCACAATTGTAATTGTTATTTTGCATCAAGAGAAAGATTAGATATATACAAGGAGAGGAACTCTATTCGGTTTGATCTCCCAATGTCTCTTCGTCTTACAAATTTTATTTTGCTATTTACAATATTTACATAGATTTTCCTAATCCCAAAGATTAGGTGTCAACATTCCCCCCTTTAATCTGAAGGGATGTTGGTGAGTCCAAGCATCATTCTGAATTTTTCAAACTTTTCCCTTCCAAGCATTTTGGTGAAGATGTTTGCAATCTTCTCATTTGTGGAATAGTGCCATAGGTTGATTGTTTTGGCCTCAACATGATGTTGAATTAGATGGTATTTTGTATTGATGTGCTTTGTTCGATCATGAAACTTTGGGTTCTTGGCCAACTTTATTTCAGAAGGTTATCAATCAAAATAGGAGTTGAATACACTTGTTTCTCTTGCAAATCTTCTAAAATTTTCCTGAGCCACACAATTTCCTTTGTTGCTTCAGCTGCTGCCACATAGTTTGCCTCAGTTGTGGAATCTGTTGGAACTGACTATTTGCATGACCTCCAGGAGACAACTCCTGATCTAAAACTCATAACATAACGTGAAGTAGATACTCTGGTTTATTTATCTCCAACAAAATCTGAATCAGAGTATCCAATCAAGTTGAGGTCACGCACCTGTGTATACTTGAGTCCAAAGTCTTGAGTTCCCTTTAAATACTTTAGAAATATTTTTGCAGCAGACTAATGACCCTCACAAGTCTTTTGTATAAACTTGGAGAGGATTCCAACAACAAATGAAATTATTAAAGAGTTCAGACTTTTGTGATCCATAATCTTGTTTGTGAGAATAATTTCGGCAAAATCACATAAAAAATCATTTGTCGACGTGTTTCGAACCAACCAATGTGGTTCATCATCAGGACAAGTTGAAGATCCAATCTGAGTGATAAGTTAAATAGGGACAACAGGCTATTCCAACAACTAAATGGCCTGCTGTCCCTATTTAACTTATCGCTCAGATTGGATCTTCAACTTGTCCTGACGATGAACCACATTGGTTGGTTCGAAACGCGTCAACAAATGATTTTTTATGTGATTTTGCCGAAATTATTCTCAAAAACAAATGAAATGTTCGATCTGGTAGTAGTCACGCATTTGAGACTTCTTACGAGCTATCTATACTTTGTTGCATCCTCAGATTCTTTTCCTTCAGTGGATGTGAGATTTAAATTCTATTCCATTGGAGCAGTCAAAGAATTGCACTCAACCATGACAAAGGTCTTTGTCATGTGATTTACGCTGAAGCTCTTTTTATAAACATGCTAAACCTATTCAACAAATCTCTAATATACTTCTTCTGAGAGAGGAATATAAAATTTGGATGTTGGGTTTACTTAAATACCAAGATTTGAGTGAGCATAGCCCAAATATGTCATTTCAAAACCTTTCCTTAGTTCTTTCTTTATGGATGCAATGTAGTTCTAATTGTTTCCTGTCATCAGAAGATCATCTACATACACGACAAGATATGCCATTGTTTTGCCAACTTTCTTCACAAACAAAGGCACATCATCAAAGATCATAATGTTTGAAATTGAGTTTCAGAAGATGCTCAGTCAATTTCTCGTACCAGGCTCACGGTGCTTGCTTGAGGCCATACAAGGATTTTTACAAGCTTACATACTTTATGTTGCTGACCCGTCACAAAAAATCTTTCTAGTTGGGAGATAAAAACATTCTCTTTCAAATCTCCATTCAAGAAAGCAATTTTTACATCCATTTGATGGACTTTCCAACCATTCTGTGCTACCAAGGCAAAGAGTGTCTGGATAGTAGCCATTTCTGTGGAAGAAAAGGTCTCCTCATAATCGACATGTTCCTTTTGTGCAAAACCTTTTGCCACAACCCTGCCTTTATGCTTGTCAAGTGAGTCATCTTCTTTATACTTGTTCTTGAAAACCCACTTGCAGCCTATTGGTTTGGTTCCCAATGGAGGATCAACTAGCTTCTAGGTGCTATTCTTTATCAAAGCATCATATTCTTTCTACATCGCTTCTTTCCATTCATCATGAGAAATGACTTCTTTGAAGGAGTTTGGTTCGAAATCTGTAGACAAATTCAGTTCATAATCATAAGAAACATCCATATCAACATGTGAATCAGGATCGTTTACATCACCACCATTTTGTTTGGTTGAGCTTCTTGTTCCTATCTTTCTAATCTCGTCAGGATGAACATTTTCAAGTGCCTTTGTCAACCATTTTAGAGATCCTTTCTGAGATGGCCCAGGCAACTCAGTTGACTGAGATGGGGATGAATCAAGATTTAGACTCCCAATTCTATCAATCACATCACTCAAAGTGTCATCAGTGGTTGGAGCTTCATGCGGGGGGAGAGAGTGCTTCAAAAGGAGATTCCATAGATTGATCCAATATAGGGATCCCCTCTTCAAAATGTTGAATCTCATTATCAAACTCTTGAAAAGACTTTGTATGTTTGAATCTATCTAAGCGATCAAGCTGCCGCTCAGCAATGTTGTCAGCGATGGAAGGTTCAAGAAAGATCACATGTTTAGATATTATAAACTTCTTATTCACTTCACCATAAAGATGATATGCTTTGGAGGTATTTGAGTACCGTAGGAAGATACATTTGTGACTCCTTGCACCAAGTTTGTTTCTCTGTACCTTAGATATCAAGGCATTACAGGTGGAACCAAAAACCTTGAGATGTTTCACCGAAGGAATGTGGCTATACCACATTTCATAAGGAGTCTTGTTTTTTATAGCACGAGATGGACACCTATTCTTTATATACACAACACATAGAATTGCATCAACCCAAAACCTCAGCTTCACATTCTTGAAAAACATCATTGAATGTACCATATTTAAGATTGTCCTATTCATTCTTTTCGTTACTTCGTTCTATTGGGGATTGTAAGGCATGGTTGTTTGATGTTTGATCCCATGATGGAAATAGTTTTCAAATTCATTTGAAGTATATTATTTTCCATTATCGATACAAATAAAGCTAATATGAGATTGTGGATCATTTTCAATCGATGCATGAAAGTTTTTTAATGTTTCAAAAGCTTTAGATTTGTTCTTTAATAAATAAACCCAACACATTTTGGTGTAGTCATCAATACATATATTTATTGCCATTTGCAAAAGGAAGAGGTATTGGGCCACATAAATGAGAATGAATGAGTCCAAGTTTTCTATGTGCTCTAGAATGAGAATCATGAAAAGATTGTTTGTTGTGCTTTCCTAAGATACAAGCAACACATTGCTTAAGTTTCCTAGGAGAATAGTTAGCAAACCAATAACACCATTTTTCTTTAACAAACGAAGTATGTCATAGTTCAAGTGTCTAAATCTAGCATGCCATAAAGGACTTGATGGAAGTGTACCTTCATCATAATGAGAACTGTATGAAAAGTTTATGCACGAACAAAGGTTCCTTGCAACTTCAAAAGACTTTCTTCTTCTATCCCACTCATGACAAGTGAGTGATCTAATGCTTTTCTGACCTCAACCTTGCCATAAAATATGTGAATGGAGTGTCCTTGTAGGCAGATGTGGACCAAAGGCAACAAGTTTCTCCGCAACTCTAGGAGGTATAGAACATCATGTAGAAGAAAATCTGAAAGACCAGTTAGTTTGAGCCTAATGGTGCCAAGCCCCGATGGCTTGAGTTTTGACTTGTCTACAAAGTATACTGCGCCATCAACATTATCAGTGAATTCTTCAAAGAAATCTCTTTTGAAATCCATGTGGCAAGTTGCTTCTGAATCAAGCAACCAAGCATCTTTCCATGAAGCAAGTAAAGAATTGAATAAGTCTTCAGTTACTCCAGTGCTGCAATGTGCCACAACAAAATGAGTGGACTCGAGTGATTTTCCTTTCCCTTTGTCAGGTGTTTTACCTTTTTCTTCATTTCTTTCCTGCTTGATTTTGTCCCAAGGGAGCTTACATGTGGAAGCATCATGTCCATTTTTGTTACATCGTATGCAATGAGGATCAAACCTTTCTCCTTGGAAATGTCTGCTCCCTTGCCTCTAAAATTCTTCCTTCCTCTTCCTCTTCAACCACCTCTTCCTCTAGAAGAATCTTGTGCATGATTTTCATTTTTTTGTGCAAGGCAGACAACTTCTTAAGAAGAATTAGGAGCTGTCTTCTTCCCAAAAGCCTTCTCTCTTTTAGCAAAATTCTTCTCAAGGGAGTCAAAGGAAATCTCCTTAAGTTTTCCACTTGCTGGCAATGACTCAAGATAATGTGAATAAGTGGGATATAGTGCCTTGACATCTATGAGAGGAAGATCTATTTCAACACCGGTGGATCTTATGTCATGCATAATGGATATTATTTGTGATTCTAAGGTAAGAGGGTCATCATTTTTCAACTCAAGATTGAACAACTTGATCATCAATTGAACAAATTCAAGTTCAGATTGTGAGTCATATAATTCCTTCTTTTTTAAGGCTTCAAAGGCATTTGAAAATGGCGAAATATGATGACTCACCTCTTCATTTATTGATGCTGCAATCAAGGCATAAGCCTTTTTGTTCTTGTTTTCCTAGATGGCAAGCTCCATATCTGAAGTAGGATTTTTAGGTGCATTGCCTCCTCCTCCTTCGCAAAATCCTTTTAACAACTCATAGAAAATTAAGGTGTGTTTTATCGTTTGGGACCACTCATGATAATTCTCTTTGCTAATGAGAACTACTCCCACTATGGAGATAAGCGAATGCATCATAAAGTCTAATTTGGTCTCAAAATAAATTTAATACTTGCAACAAAAGATTGATGTCTTTGTAATAAAAATGATTGGCTATGTCTTCAAATTTCAACATACCTTCATACACCATGCTTCAATGCCCCAATATAATATGTGAAGCCATATATATATAATAACCAAACAAAAATAAGGTTCAACACAACATTACATTTTACCTATGACCATTCACCATTCACCATAAGGTATTTAATATTCCATGCTTCAAACAATACCATGCATATGTATCGGTCCCATTAAAAATTCATACCTTCGAACTAAGCACAAACATCACACATGGTCGACAAAAAGCAAGCATACACAATTATTTTGGTTGGCCTTGGTCTAATTCCTTGGTCTTCATACGACCCCATATATATATATTATTATATATATATGCAAGAACTTAACACACAATATTCAATTTTATTTTAAGGACACAACAGGGAACAGATATCAAACAAATCGCACACCACAACCCGGTTGTTAGGAATAACTGGAGTTTCAACAGGTGTTCATTAGCGTCCAACTGAATTGCAACGTTCATTCCTTAGAAAATTCAATGCATTCAATGTGCTACCTGGAATTTTACATAGTCGAATGTTGTCTGGTCTCTCCAAACTACAACACCACTATACCAATGCTAGGGTGCCAGATTCATGTTGGGTTCACCTCACAGTCTTCAATATATGTTGGCCAAGTTCATGGTTTGCTCTGATTCCAAGAGTTACAACCAGAATCAATGCCTCTTCAATGCTTGACGCAGATGAGCAATACACATACAGGTTGTTGCTCCCTCCACCACATACGACCCATAGACAGAGGATATAATTAATGAAATGATCAAAGGAACAAAGTATGGCTGGGAATAGGAGTTACATAGCAGAAAATTTGCTAAAAAAAGGGACTGGTGCTATGATATCATGTGAGGCCATGAGTAACTCAATAATTGTTATTTTGCATTAAGAGAAAGCTTGGATATATACAAGGAGAAGGAGAGTATTGGGTTTCATCTCCCAATGTCTCTTTGTCTTCCAACTTCTTTTATTTCACTATTTACAATATTTACATCGGTTTTCCCAATCCCAAAGATTAAGTGTCAACATATAAAAAAAATTGAAAATTCATATTTTAAAAGACTTGAAAAATAAATAAATAAATAAATAAAACTAAACTAAACAGATATTGCATAGATAAAACTAAACCAAATGATGGGATTTCGATCCCGAGGATAGTGCACAGATAGATGATGAGAATGGACCAGATGAACTGCAACATGGTTTCGCTGGAGTTTCAATGGTTACTCAAGAGAGTCACTCTAATCAAATAGCGACATTCCCATTGATGGTCTTGATGACTTCATGCAGCAGATGGATGTAGAGGACCAATCATTGAGATTGAGTCCTTGATGTTGATTTTATTTTCAGTGTTCATTATCCATTTTTACTTTTCAGTTTTAACTTTTGAGTTGTGACACTAGATATTGATGACCACATACTAATTCTCGACTCCTCACTTTTAACCACTGTTGATAATATCAGCGATATTCGAAAATATCGCGATATTTTTGGCAAAACGATATATCGCCGAGAAAATATCGCGATATTTTCTGTTTTGAAAATATCGCGATATTTTCAAAATATCGGCAAATATCGGCAAAATATCGCGATATTTTGAAAATATCGGCAAAATATCGGCTATATTTAAAAATTTGAAAAAATTATTTTTTATGCTTGCCGATATTTGCCGATATTTTGCCGATATTGCCGATAAGATATTTTCTGGACCCTCGCCGATATTTTCCCGATACCGATATTATCAACACTGCTTTTAACTATTTTTGAGTTTGAGACTTGAGTTATACAAATTTTGAATTTAGTAATTTACTATTTTAGTGTTCAAACTTTAGTATCTAGTATATATTATATAGTAATACTAATATACTAGTGTGTTATGCTTTCAATTTAGATTCATGAATGATGAATGATGAATGATGAATTTAATTGTTAACTCAATGTAGATTGTAGAATGATGAATGGTATATATAAATGTATTTGAATATTTCATTATTGAATTTATGATTGAATCTCATGGTATGGATGAATAATGAGGATGTCCTATAAATGATGTATGTATCAAGATGAATGATGCGGATGGATTAATGTATGTCATTATTTAATTCAATTATGAATTTAAATTTTATGTGTGGATCAAATTTCAATTTATTACTATTAGTCTATTTATGCTTTCATTATTGAATATGAAGTTGAATAATTATATATATATATTATATATATATATATATATATATATATATATATATTATTTAAAATTCTATACCACGTCGTCCCCCCCCCTCACCCCCAAAATTTCCTTTAAATTTGATTGTGGTACTCCCACACATCCCCCCTATGCGTCTCCCCGCACCCATGCCTTGGTGGAACATTGCCTAAAATGCCTTAAATATTAAATAAAACCACTAGAATGCAAAAATGGTTAATGAACTTCACAATAGATGACCCATCTTTGTTGGATGAGTAGGCTATATCAATGAGTACATTGACTGGAGAATTGGTGTGAAGCATCTGAGGCTGGCTATCTGTGGATCATACTAAGGCTACTCGCTGGCAAGCTGATCATAGGAAATTTTCTTTTATCCCAGGGTTACCCATGTATGTTGATGGGTAACATTACAGATACCTTCCAATTATCAGGTATCTCCTTCCTGTGGAAAAGGCAATGATGGACAACCTTTAATGAAGATCCACAATGCTTCACCATGTGAGATCATTGCCTTACAATTTTGTTTTGGCCATTTAGCATTGTGCTATGATAGGCATCAGGAAACACAAGATACTTTCTATCTTTATCCAACGAGAGGGAAAGGATGCAACCCTTCACAAGGTTTTAATTTAATAATAGATAGATATACTTATTTAAGTTCTATTTATATTAGGCATATTAAAGACACCCATTAGTTATTAGTGATCTCCTCCCTTTGTAAAAAGCAATGGTATACAACGTTTGATGAAGATTCCATGATGCTTCACTTGGGGGAATCGATGGCTTACAGTTCAGATTTGGCCATTTAGCATCATTATATGATCGATATGAGGAAAGTGTTACTCTCTAACAATCTAAGTCACCTAATACGGGGATTCGGGATTCGTAGGATTCTGGATTCGTAGTGTCGGATTCAAACACGTTGACCCCCCAGAACAGGACACATAGGATTCATTATATATTATTTTATTATATATATATATATTAAAATTTAGATATTTCTTACACAAATTTTAATTAATGATACAAATTTATTGATTTCAAACATAGATCTTCATCTATAGCATCCATAGTGCATACAAAATTCAAATACATGTCAGTGGTCACATAAATCATCTTTCATAATTCATAAATGAAAGACAACTTACAACTACAAGAAAGTAAGATAAACACACTGACAACTGTAGTTTTCTTATTAAGTCATCAAATCAAAATGTGTTACATAGGTAGTGCTGGTGCAATGCCAATGGCAAATAAAAATAGAAAATATAAAACAACTACAGGTATACAAGCCTCAAGGCATCAATCCTCATCATCAGCATCAGAATCAACATCAATGTCCTCATCATCATGGTCCCCACTGCTCTCCTCTGCATCCTCCTCCTCCCCTGTATCCATAGTTGCCTTTGCATCTGTTGGTGTGGAGGATGACCCCTCTAAGTCATCAAATCTAATAGGCTCTAGCACTGGATCATTGAGATCCATGTTGGCCAATGCTAACTCAACACTGGTGTCCAAACCCATATCATCAAGAAAGGCATCCCACATCTTTGTCTTTCCCCTCAACTACTCTTCCTTCTGCTTGTAAATAAGACGAAGGTTGGTGTGCACATACACCATTGTCTCTGCTCTGGACTGCTCAAGCTTGCTCTTCTTCACACTATACAAATTCCCATATGTGCTCCAATTCCTCTCGCAACAAGAAGATGAAGTCACCTGAGAGAGGAGCCTCATGGCTAACTGCTGAAGAGGAGGGCTTGTTGCCCCATGATTTGTCCACCAAGAATAGGGCTTCTTAGCCCCTTGTCTCTAATCACATCATAAACTCCAAATCAACCACTGCCATTGGAAAACTTTGCAAAGGCATCCTCCACCTCATCAAGCAATGCACTATCCTGAAAAATCCGCCTAAATGCCTCTTTCCTCCCCTGTGAGATTTCACCATCCATGTGAGGAAGGAATCTGTGAGAAGATCCACCATTCAGCCACTCATGGCTGTAGTATTTAGGGTTCAATGAGTGAGCCAAACAATGTAAAGGTGTACAATGCGTGTCCCATCTGCTGACAAGAATATCATGTATAGTATAACAGAAGGCCTCTGGTGATGTCTCATACTCGGGGCACTCACTCTATAGAATAATGCTCCTCACAGACTCAATCATGGAATCCCATCCCTCATAAACCTCTCCTAGGATGGGTTTGTCTGTATCTGCAAATCGAAGCAAAGAAATGATATGGTCCATGATCCGAATAATTAGATCTACCCTCCCCCACCAAGAATCATTTAGCACTGTGTCCTTCACTCTTTTAGAGGCTACCTGATCTGTCTTTCTCCAAAAAGACCAAAACTCAAAAATAACCATGGACCCAAGAGCGGTCTTGACCTCCCTCAACCACTTCAACATCATGAATGAAGAGGCAAACCATGTATCAGCTATCTTCAACAATGATAGATTGGTGTAATCCTTGTAGATAGTGAGGGCATTTGTATGATTTTGCACAAAGTTACGAATATGTTGTGCATCCTCAATAATGTTACCAATCCAAAGCACATCAGAAGCAATGGATTTCAGTGCTAAGTTCAACAAATGGACAATGCAAGGTGTCCAAAACACTTGTGGATATTTAGCTTCCACAATCATGCCAGCAACCTTGCAAACATGTGCATTATCTGTAATGATTTGCACACAAGAATTAACATCTACATCTTCAATAACTTTAATAAATAACTCACCAATAAACTGTGCATCCTTGTATTCTCCAAGTGTATCCACTGCTTTCATGAAAATTGGACCATTCAAGGAAGACACCATGAAGTTGATAATTGGGTGTCGTGCTGGATCTGTCCATCCATCAGAAACAATGCTAACCCCAAATGTTGGCCATGATGCTACAATAGGCTCAAGCATTTTTTGTACCTCTTTTTTTTCCTTTGTCAACAATGTGGTTCTCAGCTTCTCTGACCTAGGAGGCACATACCCTGATGGAGCCCCTTGAGTTAGAGCTCGACACATTTCAATGAATAGAGGTGAGAGTCCAACATTAAATGATATGAAGTTTTGATAGAAGAAGGCAATGGTGAGATCAAGCTCTTCCCGTCTCTCTTTTTGGAAAATCTTGTCCATTGGACCAAGTGCAGTTGCTCTTCTTTTTGCTGCTTGTCCCCCAATAGAACTCTCAAATGGAAAATTGATGTGGCTTTCCTAAAAAATGGAAGGGGGTCTTCATTCTTGGGTTTTCTTGATTTTGAAGCCACATTTTCCATACCAACAGTGGACTCCTTTTCCAATTCTTTTCTCTTTTGTAAACGAACAGCTTTACAAGCTCCAATCCCACAACCCGATAAAGCCAACAAATGGGCTTTCACACGGAAATATGTGCTTTTGAAAGCAATGTGACAAAAGTTGCATCTCCATTGCACATTGCCTCCTCCCTTCCCCTTAGTGCTTGTCCCATCCTCTCTTGTGACATATTTCCACAATGGATATTTATCAATGTTGTCTCTAGGTCCTCCTCTTCCCTCAACTTTACTTGCAGCAGATTCTGATGATATTGGGGGAGGAGGGGCATCTCCAATGGAGACATTCTTTCCCTTCCTTTGTCCCCTAACTGCTGCCTTTGATTGAGCCATGAATATTGTAAAAAAAATGAACAGAACATGCACAAATTTGTAAACAAAAAATCATATACAAACTGTTGTAATGGAATAAGAAATGCAAAAAAGTGGAGCTAAAATGCACTTACCTGGTGCTTGAATCTCCTTGCCGAACGCTCTACTCCCTTAGCTCCTTGCTCCAAACCCTTATCTCCTTGCAAACAGCTCAAACAATGTAGATACAAATGACAAACAACGTGAAAGAATAGAAGAAACGTGTGCTTTTTAACCCGCGGCAGGCACTTTTCTGGGATACGAATCCTAAAATCGAGATTCGCTGGTCATGTACGGGATTCGTATAGGATTCGTACGAATCCTAGTCAGACTCGTCGAATCCGATTTTGGGATACGGTTTTCCAGCAAATCGTATTGGACACGCAGGTTTCGGGTTCGCCGGGGTATATCAACAAATCCGGTTACATAGCTGACAATAGGTGCTAAAGTAGACAGTTTGATTTTTCTTGCTTATGTTGGTAGGATAAGCTCACATGCATCTGCTATGACCCAATTATGGAAAGCTGTATAATGTAGCTGTTGGTGTGCACTAATGGAATGTTGACACCTAATCATCAAGATTGGGTGAACAATTGTAATTGATGTAAATAAATAATAGAAAATATGAAGAGTCACTAGGAGATGAAATGAACAGTCTCTCCCTCATGTATATAATAAAGATCAACCTGAATGAATATCATGAATTGTTTTGAGGAGTTACCTCCTAGTCTGACATCGTATCAGAGCCAGCTCCCAAAATTAACTTTTGTGTATCTCTTGGTGTCAGTTTCCTGCGTATGTTCTGCCTATTTTGCAGAACTCACACCTCTGCCATGCTCCTGAGACCTGAATCCACCTCCCATACACTGTCATATGCGTTTTATATTCCCTCTGAACAGTTGGCCCACTTGGTGGTATCTCATTGAATCATGCTCGGTGGTATCACATTGAAGCATATTACAATATGCTCGGTGGTATCGCTGCAATCACTGGAAACATAGTGGTATCGCATCTGGTGTAGTGGTATCGACCTCGACCCCTTGGCCTCTCCCCTTAACCTCGTTCCCATACGGAGTCTGGTGGGGATGCGGTGAGCGTGGAGTCCTCGCTCCCATATGCGGTAAAAGAACCAAAAGTGTTACCGCTCCCATTCGCACCCACTCCACATTGTGTTACCGCATTTGCATGTAACAATTAAAGGTGCCTTTTGTTGGAACGGAAGAAGCTAGTGGTGCCAAATAGTGAACTGCTAATTTGTGCACCAAATGGAATGGAGTTAATGGTAGAGGGTAATCAACAATGTCGGGAAGTTCTTGACATCTGAGAGTTTTGATAGTGTGAAGGGTCGTATATTTTTTATAGTGCATTCTCCTGTTTTTGATCTTGAATTATATGAAGTGTTGTATTGAATTATGTGCGTTGCCCATGGTTGAAAAGGTAGATATGTGTTGACTGCATTTTGATATATGGTGTGAATGTTTTAAAGGTTGTGATCCATGTCGTGTTCCCAAAAGGCCTCAGGATTAATGGATTAGTATTTGTTGCAGTGTTGGTCTACCTAAATGTTGGTTGTGCTCCAAATGGATTGGAACCTGGTTGTCTGATATTATTCATTGTGAAATCCGATATTATTCGATCCTGTTATTTTCCTAAAGAAGCCTTAGAAACCGCGATCTGTTCAACTTTTTTCTTGATTTTCATAAGAATTCAGAATATTGCTACTACAGTGCAATTTTTTTACATTAAAAACGCATTTTTTTTGCCAACAGAAGTATTTTTACAGCACACAGATTTTACAATGCATTCAATCATATCTATTGTGGGAGTAGTTTTCACTGGCAAAGAGAACTATCCTGAATGGTCCCGGAAGATAAAACACACCCTCATTTTCAATGAGTTGTGGAAAAGAGTGTGTGTTGGAGACAGAAACAAAGAGCCAGAACAGCCTACCTCAAACAAGGAGTTCGCCATTTTGGAAAATAAGAACAACAAGGCCTATGCATTGATTGCAGCGTCAGTAAGTGAAGAGGTGAGTCACCATATTTCTCCTTTTTCAAATGCTTTCGTAGCCTTACAAACACTGAAGGAACTCTATGACTCACACTCTGCACTTGAAGTTGTTCAACTCATGATTAAACTCTTCACTCTTGAATTACAAAATAATGATCCTCTTGCTCTTGCATCCAAAGTAAAATCTATAATGCATGATATCAAAGTCACTAAGGTTGAATTGGATATTCCTCTGTTCGCTTTTCTCAAGGCATTTTACCCTACTTACTCCAATTATCTCGAGTCATTGCAAGCAAATGGAAATCTCAAAGATATTACCTTTGACTCTCTTGTGAAAAAATTTGCTAAAAGAGAGAAAGATTTTGGAAAGAAGACAGCCCCTAAATCTTTTGAAGAGGCTGTGTGCCTTGCTCATTAAAAAAAGAATCTTGCCCAAGATTCTTCCAAAGGAAGAGGTGGTCGAAGAGGAAGAGGAAGATATTTCAGAGGCATGGGGTGCAGACACTCTCAAGGAGAAAAGTCTGATTTGCACTGCATACACTACAAAAGAAATGGATCACATGATGCCTCCACATGCAAGTTACCTTGGGACAAAATTGAGCAGCAAAGAAACCAACCTAAAGGTAAAACTAATGACATAGACAAAGGTAAAGCACCTAAATCTGCTCATTATGTTGTGGCACAATGTAATATTGGAGTAAATGAAGACTTATTTTATGCTTCACTTGCTTCTTGGAAAAATGATTGGTTGCTTGATTCAAGAACAACTTGCCACATGACTCTTAGAAAAGATTTTTTTGAAGAATTTACTGACAATGTTGATGGAGCAGTATATTTTGCAGACCAATCAAAACTCAAGCCATCAGGGCTTGGCACAATCAGGCTTAAATTGCTTGGTCTTTCAAACCTCCTTCTGCATCATGTTCTATATTTCCCACAGCTGAAGAGAAACTTGCTATCCTTGGTCCACATCCACTAGTAAGGTCACTCCATTCATATGTTTGATGGCAAGCTTGAGGTGAGAAAAGCATCTGACCACTCACTTGTCATGAGGGGATAGAAGAAGAAAGGTTTCTCAAGCTGTAGGGTACCTCTACTCGTGCATAACATTTCTCATACAATTTTCATTATGAAGAAGGTACACTTCCATCAAGTTTATTATGACATGCTAGATTTGGACATTTGAACTATGCTAACCTCCGCTAGTTGAAGAAAAATGGTGTTACTGGTTTGCCTACAATTCCTAGGAAACTTAAGCAATGTGATGCTTTCATTCTAGGAAAGCATAGCAAACAGTCTTTTCATGATTCACATTCAAGAGCACATAGAAAACTTGAACTCATTCATTCAGGTTTATGTGGTCCAATGCTTTCCTTCTGCAAATGGAAAATAAAATACAATTGATGACATGATTGATGACTACACCAAAAGTGTTGGGTTTATTTATTGAAAAACAAATCTGATGCTTTTCAAACATTCAAGAACTTTCATACATGGATTGAAAATGATGCACAAACTCATATTGGCTCTATTTGCATTGATAATGGAAAAGAATACACTTCAATTGAATTTGAAAACTATCTTTGCCAACTTGGGATCAAACATCAAACAACCGTGCCTTATAATCCCCAACAGAACAGTGTAGCTGAAAGAATGAGCAGGACAATCTTAAATATGGTGCGTTCCATGATGTTTTTCAAAAATGTAAAATTGATGTTTTGGGCTGATGCAGTTCTATGTGCTGTATATATAAAGAATAGATGTCCATCTAATGCTATCAAAAACAAGACTCCCTATGAAATGTGGTATGGGCACATTCCTTCAGTAAAGCATCTCAGGGTCTTCAGTTCTACCTGTTATGCCTTGATACCAAAAGTACATAGAAACAAACTTGGTGCAAGAAGTCGTAAGTGTATCTTCCTCGAGTATTCAAACACCTCCAAAGCATACCGTCTCTATGATGAAGTCAATAAAAAGTTTGTTGTATTTAGAGATGTAATCTTTCTTGAATCATCCAAAAATGACAATGTTGTTGAGCAACAACTTGATCGCTTGGATAGATTCGCAAATGCAAAATCATTTCAAGAATTTGATAATTAGATTCCACATCTTGAAGGGGGGGTTCCTATACTAAATCAACCTGTGGAATCTTCTTCTGAAGCACTCTCTCCCCCGCATGAAACTCCAACAACAGATGATACTTTAAGTGATGTGATTGATAGAATTGGAAGAATCAATCTTGATTCAGTCCCAACTCAATCAACAGAGCAGCCTGGACCATCTGAGAAAGGTCCCCGAAAGTGGCTGACAAAGACACTTGAAAGTGTTCATCCTGATGAGGTTGGAAAGACAGGGACTAGAAATTCAAACCAGCTAAATGGAGGTGATGCGGATGACTCTGATTCACCTATTGACATGGTTGTTTCTTATGATTGTGAATTGAATTTGTCTACAGATTTTGAACCAACTTCCTTCATAGAAGCTGCTTCTCATGATGAATGGAAAGAAGCGCTGCAAAAGGAGTATGATGCCCTGATAAAGAATGGCATTTGGAAGCTGGTTGATCCTCCATTAGGAACCAAACCAATTGGTTGCAAGTGTGTCTACAGGAACAAGTATGAAGCTAATGGCTTACTTGACAGGCACAAAGCCAAGCTTGTGGCAAAAGGTTTTGCACATAAGGAAGGAGTCGATTATGAGGAGACTTTTGCCCCCACAGCAAAATCGGCTACCATCCAGACACTCTTTGCCCTAACAGCTCAAAATGGTTGGAAAGTCCATGAAATGGATGTAAAAACTGCTTTCTTGAATGGAGATTTAAAAGAGAATGTTTTTATGTCCCAGCTTGAAGGATTTGCTGTGAAAGGACATGAACATAAAGTATGCAAACTTGTGAAATCCTTGTATGGCCTCAAACAAGCATCGTGAGCCTGGTATGGAAAACTAACTGAGCATCTTTTGAAACTCAATTTCAAACATTATGATCTTGATGATGCAACTTTGTTTGTTAAGAAAGTTGGCAAAACAATTTTATATCTTGTTGAATATGTAGATGATCTTTTGATGACAGGGAACAATGAGAACTACATTGCATCCATAAAGAAGGAATTGAGGAAAGGTTTTGAAATGACTGATTTGGGTTATGTTCACCACTATCTTGGTATTGAAGCAACTCAACATCTAAAATCCATATTCCTTTCTCAAAAGAAGTACATTGGAGATCTGTTAAACAGGTTTGGCATGACAGAATGCAATCCTGTGACTACTTCAATGGAACAAAACTTAAAGCTCACATCCATTGTAGGAAACGAATTTGAGGATGCAACAAAGTATAGACAACTTGTAGAAAGTCTCAACTACCTAACTACTACCAGACCAGACATTTCATTTGCTGTTGGAATCCTCTCCAGGTTTATGCAAAAGCCTTGTGAGGGACGCTGGTCTGCTGCAAAAGGAGTTCTAAAGTACTTGAAGGGAACTCAAGACTTTGGAATCAAGTATACACAGGTGGGCAACTTCAGCTTGATTGGATACTCTGATTCAGACTTAGATGGAGACAAAGAAATTGGGGTATCTACTTCAGGTTATGCTATGTGTCTTGGATCAGAAGCTGTCTCCTGGAGATCACGCAAACAATCAGTTCTAGCAGATTCCACAACAGAGGCAAAATATGTGGCAGCAGTTGAGGCAACAAAAGAAATTGCGTGGCTTAGGAAAATTCTTGAAGATTTGCAGGTAAAACAAGTACAATCAACTCCACTCATGATTGACAATACCTCGGCAATAAAGTTGGCCAAGAACCCAAAGTTCCATGATCGAATGAAGCACATCAATACTAAATATCATTTGATTTGACATCATGTTGAGGCCAAAACAATCCATTTCCGCCATTGTTCCACTAATGAGCAGCAGACAGCTTCACCAAAGCGCTTGGAAGAGAAATGCTTGAAAGATTCAGAACGATGCTTGGACTCACCAACATCCCTTCAGATTAAGGGGGGGAATGTTGACACCTAATCATCAGGATTGGGTGAACAACTGTAATTGATGCAAATAAATAATAGAAAATATGAAGAGCCACTAGGAGATGAAATGAACAGTCTCTCCCTCATGTATATAATAAAGACCAACCTGAATGAATATCATGAATTGTTTTGAGGAGTTACCTCCTGGTCTGACATGGAACATAAAATGCATTCTCTTGAGGAAAACATTTGATCAGATTCAATAGAGAACCAGCATTATTTATCAAGACCTATAATAATCATACTTGTAACATAACCTACAAAATTCAATTTTGTAGGTTAAGCCTTTATGCTGTTTTATGTGTCATTGAACATAAATTTTGTGAAGTTATAAAGTGACTTGGAAACTACGGTCAAATGAATAGACAATAGAGCCTCCTAATATCTTCCTATTCCCACATTGAATGGTTTCTGGGCAACAGGAACCCCAAAACAGTTTGATATATTTCTTCAAACATGAAGCTATTTGATAAGGTTTCTTGCAGAGTAGGTCCTTTAGATGATGGGTTGTTGTATGGCACAGAACAATAACATCTTCATTTTTCTAGTTGTTGAAATTGCTGTGGACGTTAATTTATCTAATGTTTCAGTGTTTCTTTTTATTTCTTTTGGAGGGGGTGGGTTGGGAGAATGGGATAGAACATGGGATTCGGGAATCTATTTCAGATATCAAGAATGGATCCCAGGCATTTCTTCTTGATATTAATGCTGTATCATTATCCAATATGGATGCAAGATGTATCCGAGAAGGAGCATGATCAGGTACATATCCAACCATATCCAGGAGGGAGAGGGAAAGTATCAAGTAACATAAATTCTGTGCTGTGCCTTTCGGATTAACTTCCAGTTATTGTAGAACCATATGTATGTGTTTAGTTTTCCTTTGTCTTTCCTAATTCCAGCAGATACCTATTAAGTTTAAAAATTACAGGAATGTTTTGTATCATATTCGGTATTGAAGAAATATTTCATGTCAGACTTCCTCTTTTATACAAAATTGTATGCATAGGAAAGCCATGTGCTTCTGTACACTGGTAGGGATGCCATTGGGTGACCTACATTCTTTTTATATGAAAATGTAAATTTAAAACCCTTAAACATCAGTTGCTTATCACAGCAGGTTATAAGTGACCTCTTTAAGAAATTTAGGTGTGCCAGGGAAATGGAGATTATGTTGTTGATTTTATCAGACTCTTGAGTTTGCTAATAGTATATCTCTATAAGTTTATAAGCTTAAAATTATTGCAGGTGCTGAGTTTGGTGACAAATCAGTCAGAAGGAGAACTATTTGAAGAAGCCCTTGCTCGTGTTAAGCGTTGCATTGGGGGTGGTGCATCTCAAGAGGATTCAGATGATAGTGATAGTGATTTAAAAGTGGTAGCAGAATCTGTTTCAGTCAATCTTCGCTGCCCTGTAAGTGATAAGATTGAGATGTTGAGTACTAGATTGACATGGAACTTTCAGTTTGAAGACATTGAGATTGGTGACCTTGATTTTATTGATAGTTTTGATGTGTATCCCTTTCATAATTCTTATATTCCATGCTATGCTTTATTATGTATCTGGTAATTGCTGGTTATGAGTTAGTAATCGGGCCTTACAGAATTCGATCCTGCATTAGATCATATGCACATCAAATCTTTGAACTTTTGAATGTTGCAATGGAAGAGTTGCTGTAGATTAGGAAAATGTAAAATGATTTCACATGCAATGAAGAACCATTTAGAAACTAAAGAAGAATTCTAAACAAGAGTTCCCAAGCTAACAGTGCATGATCTTTCTTTGTGTCGTTTCTGTTTATTTGCAACCTTTAATTGCACATTCACATAGCATATCAGGAATTACAACTACCTATTGCAATTGATATGTTTTTTGAAGAACTAACTTTGGCAACCATTTTGAATGTAACTGTCACTTGAAGCTCTGATACCTTTGAGATGTTGAGTACTAGATTGACATGGAACTTTCAGTTTGAAGACGTTGAGATTGGTGACCTTGATTTTATTGATAGTTTTGATGTGTATCCCTTTTCATAATTCTTATATTCCATGCTATGCTTTATTATGTATCTGGTAATTGCTGGTTATGAGATAGTAATCGGGCCTTACAGAATTCGATCCTGCATTAGATCATATGCACATCAAATGTTTGAACTTTTGAATGTTGCAATGGAAGAGTTGCTGTAGATTAGGAAAATGTAAAATGATTTCACATGCAATGAAGAACCATTTAGAAACTAAAGAAGAATTCTAAACAAGAGTTCCCAAGCTAACAGTGCATGATCTTTCTTTGTGTCATTTCTGTTTATTTGCAACCTTTAATTGCACATTCACATAGCATATCAGGAATTACAACTACCTATTGCAATTGATATGTTTTTTGAAGAACTAACTTTGGCAACCATTTTGAATGTAACTGTCACTTGAAGCTCTGATACCTTTCAATTATGCATGTTGGGGTGTTGCATTGTATTTTGTGTTTCTCTTTTTATGTGGATAGATAGCATGTACTGAACTTTCATATGGATTTGGATGGTTGACAGCTAAGTGGATCACGAATGAAGGTTGCTGGAAGGTTCAAACCCTGCATTCATATGGGGTGTTTTGACCTCAACACTTTGGTAGAACTCAACCAACATGCACGGAAGGTCAGAAATTACTCAAAACTGCAAGTTTAAATGCTTCGACAGTCTCCTGTAGATTTTAGAACTGATTCTATGATAAACATGCCAAGTCGTGAAATGTTAAAATTTGGCAGTTCATGTTATGTAAAAAATTAGTTAGTTTGTTATAGTTTATTAGGCAAAGGGCATGATCAAAAGATCATGCACATTCACCAAGAGGCACCTAAGGTGGTATATAGCCAGGGCCTCTCACAAAAATGTAATCATCTATTCATCTATCAATTATTAATAAAATATTTTATCATGGTTGTCGATAGCTAAATCTTGTGCTTCATCACAATATCTAATAATTGTGCTTCATCTGGTATCGGAGCGAGTTCACTCCTCGGGCTCTATTGATCTGCTCCCGCACCCTATCCTTCCGCCGTCTGACTGTGCATTTGCACCAGTCTTCCCATCACCTGCTGTTCTACCGTCCCGACACCGTCCCCATCATTCCGCTGTTCTGCCGTCCCCATCAGATCACTGTGGCTCCCGAAGTATTGCCGCCATCCGCTGCCATCTGCACACGATCCGCTGTCTTCTTCAGGCCACCCAAATGCTACGTCATTTGACCGTCTCTTCCCACATCGTAAGAACTCATATATATTATATCGTTTAATTATAATTGTATATAATATATATATATATAATATATATATATATATATAACTCATACATTAGTATATAGTTAAAAACTATATGTTATATAAATTAGATTAAATTAATTTAATTTAATTAAAAAAATTATTTATCTATATATATATATATATATATATATATATATAATTAATTAATTAAAAAGCTGGCGGACAAGTATACACCCCCACAAACTCGTTCAATGTCGTCAATGTCAATGGACGATTTTAGTAAAAATTTGATTGACTTGGAGAATAGAATTACTAGCCACTTTGATGATTTCAACAAAAAATTAGTCGATCTCGAAAGTAAATTTATCGGGCATTCCGGCGATATCAAGAAGCTTTGGGATATGACAAATCAGATAGAACTACAACTTGGGCAGAACCAGATCCAATTCAAAATGAATCATAATCAAACATTAGCATTGTTGAACACCTTGTGTGGAAAGACGAAGGTTACACCCAAACAACTATTCCAAGATGATGGAGGTAATCAAGAGCACAATTTATCAGATTCAACAAAGTCAGAAGATTCTCATGAAAAAGCAAAATCTCCAAAAAAATCAGCCATGCCCCATCAAGGAAATAGTAACGCAACTTTTTCAAATAAGCAACTCTGGGATGCATTCAACAATCAACACCCTCTTTTTGTTCCACCATTAGCAACATATCAACGAAAGGCAATAGTCGAGATGCCTAAATTCGATGGGAACGAAAAATGCAGTGTTGCGTCGTTGAATAAAGTAGAAGAATACTTTGAGATTTACGACATCGACAATGATGACGAAAATATTAGGCACACTTCCATGAAAATGGTAGGAGAAGCATATAATTGGTATATGTGGTGGAAGAAGACGACAATCACCATCAGTTGGAGAACATTTAAAGCTGCATTCTTTAAAATATTCCAAGGTGTAAGGGAAGAAGAGTTCTTTTCGACACTCATCAAATTACAACAAAAAGGAAGTGTGGATGAGTACCATCGAGAATGGGAGACTTTAGTAAGATGAGTACCTGGGTTATCAGAAGCTCGTCTAATTCAATCATACATCTCTGAACTTAAAACTCATCTACAAGTAGAACTTAACCTTCATGACATTACATCAATAGAGGTAGCAAAATGAAAAGCAAAAACTGCTGAAAAGAAATTTGAATAAATACTATGGTCAAAACTGGAAAAAGTATATTCGAGACGAAGAATGCCCTAGTTTGTGGATTCAAATAGTACAAGATATGTTCTACCACATCATCGTGAAGGTGAAAAATCTAATGTGGAAATACAAAGGATAAAAGAAGGCAAATGCAAACGTTGTGGCGAGAAGTGGGACACTAAACATAGGTGTGCTAAAGGAAAAGAATCAAAGAACCTATATAACTATGAAGCAACGAATGACTCAAATAGTGAGGAGTTTGACATAGAAGAATCAGAAGATGCCCCAAAATTCTCTCGAGAATTAGATGATGGAAGTATTCCGCAAGTGTCATTATCAGCTACGATAGGGATATCACAACCTCAAACTCTAAAATTGAAAGGACATATAAAGAAGAACAACATAGTGGTTCTCATCGACTCTGGTAGCACCCACAATTTTTTAGATGCAACCGTGGCAAAGAGACTCAACATTTTTTCATTTCCCTTACCAAACATGAAGGTGATGGTAGCTGACGGTAAGAAGATTGAAAAGGTAGGGAAATGCCATCAGATCAAACTGCAGATTCAGGACTTTAATTTAGAATCTTCGTTTTTCACTGTACCATTAGGCGGAGTAGATGTGATTTTAGGTATTTAATGGCTACGAACTCGAGGCACGTATGCTGCCAACCATCAAGTACAGTTCATAAGATTTAACGAGGGAGGCCAGAGGTACAAATTACACGGATTCCAAGCACTAGAGAATCAAATTGTAACGTCATCTCAGATGATGAAGAGGATTCGAAAAGGAGCACCCGCTTACATAGTACAATGTTACCAATTAGAAATGTTATCTGCAAATATGATCAGTGAAGAGTCACCCGAGTTACAAGTTCTAATTCAGAAGCATGAAAAGGTATTTTAAGACCTGCCTATGAAAATGCTTCCTAACAGAGAAATTGAGCATACAGTAGAAGTCAAAGCAGGGTCAGACCCCGTCAACATCGAGTCACATCGATATCCACATCACCAAAAGACGGAAATTGAGAGATTAATCCAAGACCTTTTAAAGTGCGGGATCATCTTGAAAATTAAAAGTCTGTATGCTATTCCAGTGGTATTGGTGAGTAAGAAAGATGGTTCATTTAGGCTATGCATTGACTATAGAGGATTAAACAAAATAACGATTGAAAACAAATTTCCAATCCCCTTTATCGACGAAATGTTGAATGAGCTACATGGTGCAAAATACTTTTCAAAATTGGACTTAAGGTCAAGGTATTACCAAATCAGAATTAGGTTGGAAGACATACCAAAAATGACATTCCAAACAGACGAAGGTCACTATGAATTTAAAGTAATGCCGTTTGGGTTAACCAATGCACCAGCAATGTTTCAAGCCACTATGAACGAATTATTTCATCCATATCTTAGGAAGTTTGTATTAGTATTTTTTGATGATATTTTAATTTACAGTAAAACTTGGAAGGAGCATTACAACATCTGGATAAAGTTCTTACACTACTAAAAGAGCATCAGTTCTAAGCAAAAAAAACCAAATGCACCTTTGGAAAGAAAGAAGTAGAATACCTCGGATGCATTATATCCAAGGAAGGTGTAAAAGTGGGCCCTAATAAAATGAAAGCTATAAGGGAATGGACCAAACTGGTTAATGTATCCAAGCTAAGAGGGTTCTTAGGATTGACTGGATATTGCCGAAGATATATTAAAAACTATGCACATATAATGACACCTCAGATAAACCTTTTAAAGAAGAATTCATTTCAATGGGATGAGGAAGCAGGAAGGTGTTTTGAAGAATTAAAGGAAGTTATGTCTAGTGCCCTGGTATTGGCAACTCCAGATTTCTCTAAACCATTTATCATCGAGTGTGATGCTTCCGGATTCGATATAGGTGCAATGTTAATGCAAGAAGGGCATCCAATAGCTTTTGAAAGAAGGAAGCGCAATAAAAGAGAACGTCTCAAGTCCACATACAACAAGGAAATGCTCGCTGTTATGCACGCACTGGCCAAGTGGAGACAATATCTTTTGGGAAGTAAGTTCTCCGTTCGAACAGACCATAACAGTCTCCAGCACCTCCTTCAACAAAAAACACTTTCTGAAGAACAACAAAAACGGATTGAAAAAAATACCACCTTTGACATGGAAATACTACATAAAAGGGGAAAAGGCAATGTAGTAGCAGATGCCCTATCTAGGAAAGACGAAGAACCAACACTCCTTGCAGTCTCGGTTTTTGTGCCTGAATGGCTTAATGAGATTCGAAGTGAGTATGCCACGGATCCATAAATAACTGCGATAATCAATAACCTTCCAAACAACTCAAAATTTGAATGGAAGAATGATATTCTATGGTACAAAGGAAGAATCTATCTGAATGCAAACTCCAAGTTTAAATCCAAGATACTGAAAGAGTCACGTGATTCACTGTCAGCCGGACATGTAGGATTATTTAAGGCTTACTACAATGCACGTCAATCATTCTTTTGGAAAGGGATGAGTCGCGATATTCAGAAGTATGTAGCAGAATGTGACACATGTCAAAGAAATAAAAGTGAAAATATTATGACGCCTGGATTACTTCACCCCTTAAACATTCCAAATCAGAAATGGGAAGAAATATCAATAGACTTTATTGAAGGATTACCCATATCTGAAGGCAAGGACAAGATTTTCGTAGTGGTCAACAGACTCACCAAATATGCTCACTTTATGGCAATAAAGAAATCAGACTCGGCTAAACAAGGCACTGAAATATTTTGCAAAAATATATATAGGTCACATGATTTTCTGAAAGTCATTGTGAGTGATAGGGATGCCAAATTCAAGGGTAATTTCTAGAAGGAATTGTTCAACAACATAGGAACCTACCTAAATATGAGTTTCACTTATCACCCTCAAACAGATGAACAAACAGAGGTTGTCAATAAATGTTTGGAGGCCTACCTACGTTGCTATGCTACAGAAAAACAAAATAAGTGGGCTCAATGGTTGCATCTCGTTGAGTGGTGGTATAATTCTACTTATCACACGTCAAAATGACGCCATTCCAAGCTTTGTATGGATATGAACCCCCAAAATGGAAGGATCTAGCGACTGGCCATACAAATCTACCCGCTGTTAAAAACCAACTAGAAGAAACCCAAAAAATCGTCCAAACCCTAAAAGAAAATTTGAATAATGCAAGGAACCGTATGAAGGAACAAGCAGATCGAAATAGAACCAAAAGAGAATTTGAAGTTGAAGAGTGGGTATTTATAAAGCTCCAACCATACAAACAATTGTCCTCGAAGCAAAAAGGAAAAAATAAATTGGCATTGAAGTTCTATGGACCATATCAGATCAATAAAAAGATCAACCAAGTTGCATATAGTTTAAGCCTTCCAGAAAAAAGTCGTGTTCACAACATCTTCCATGTCTCCTGCCTTAAAAGGGCACTGGGTGACCATCAATCAACGCAAACAACGCTTCCATCCCTAGATGATGAAGAAAGGGCCATTCTAGAACCAAAGGGTATTTTATCTACTAGAGAAAGGAAGCTTCGATCTCGTACAATCAAGGAATACTTGATCAAGTGGAGGGACTTACCAGAAGAAGCTTCTTGTGAGTGTCAGACCAGCAGTAACTCCTCAAAAACAATTCATTGATGTTCATTCAGATTGGTGTTTATTATATGCATCAGGGAGAGACTGTTCATTTCATCTCCCGGTGACTATTCATATTTCTTATTATTTATTTACATCAATTTCAGTTATTCACCCAATCCTGATGATTAGGTGTCAACATTCCCTCCTTAATCTGAAGGGATGTTGGTGAGTCCAAGCATCGTTCTGAATCTTTCAAGCTTTTCTTTTCCAAGCGCTTTGGTGAAGATGTCTGCAATTTGCTCATTAGTGGAACTGTGGAACAATGGCGGAGATGGATTGTTTTGGCCTCAACATGATATCGAATCAGATGATATTTAGTATTGATGTGCTTCGTACGATCATGGAACTTTGGGTTTTTGGCCAATTTATTGCTGAGGTATTGTCAATCATGAGTGGAGTTGATTGTACTTGTTTTACCTACAAATCTTCAAGAATTTTCCTGAGCCACACAATTTCTTTTGTTGCCTTAGCTGCTGCCACATATTTTGCTTCTGTTGTGGAATCTGCTGGAACTGATTGTTTGCGTGATCTCCAGGAGACAGCTTTTGATCCAAGACTCATAGCATAACCTGAAGTAGATACCCCAGTTTCTTTGTCTCCATCAAAGTTTGAATCAGAGTATCAATCAAGCTGAAGTTGTCCACCTGTGTATACTTGATTCCAAAGTCTTGAGCTCCCTTCAAGTACCTTAGAACTCTTTTTGTAGCAGACCAATGTCCCTCACAAGGCTTTTGCATAAACCTGGAGATGATTCCAACGACAAATGAAATGTTTGGTCTGGTAGTAGTTAGGTAGTTGAGACTTCCTACAAGGTGTCTATACTTTGTTGCATCCTCGAATTCTTTTCCTTCAATGGATGTGAACTTTAAGTTTTGTTCCATTGGAGTAGTAAGAGGATTGCATTCTGTCATGCCAAACTTGTTCAACAAATCTCCAATGTACTTCTTTTGAGAAAGGAATATCGAATTCAGATGTTGAGTTACTTCAATACCAAGATAGTAATGAACATAGCCCAAATTAGTCATTTCAAAACCTTTCCTCAATTCCTTCTTTATGGATGCAATGTAGCTTTCATTGTTCCCTATCATCAAAAGATCATCTACATATACCACAAGATATACAACTGTTTTGCCAAACTTTTTGACAAATAAAATTGCATCATCAAGATCATAATGTTTGAAATTGAGTTTCAGAAGATGCTTAGTTAGTTTTTCATACTAGGCTCGCGGTGCTTGTTTGAGGCCATACAAGGATTTCAAAAGTTTGCATACTTTATGTTCATGTCCTTTCCCAGTAAATCCTTCAAGCTGGGACATAAAAACATTCTCTTTTAGATCTCCATTCAAGAAAGCAGTTTTTACGTCCATTTGATGGACTTTCCAACCGTTCTGAGCTGCTAGGGAAAAGAGTGTCCAGATGGAAGCCCATTTTGCTGTGGGGGAAAAAGTCTTCATAGTCGACCCCTTCCTTCTGTGCAAAACCTTTTGCCACAAGCCTGGCTTTGTGCTTGTCAAGTGAGCCATCTACTTTATACTTGTTCTTGTAGACCCACTTGCAGGCTTGCAGCCAATTGGTTTGGTTCCTAATGGAAGATCAACCAGCTTCCAAGTGCCATTCTTTATCAGGGCATCTTACTCCTTTTGCATCGCTTCTTTCCATTCATCATGACAAACAACTTCTTTGAAGGAAGTTGGTTTGAAATCTGTACACAAATTCAATTCACAATCATAAGAAACATCCATATCAACGGGTGAATCAGAGTCATCTACATCACCTCCATTTTGTCGGTTTGAATTTCTAGTTCCTGTCTTTCCAACTTCATCAGGATGAACACTTTCAAGTATCTTTGTTTGCCCCTTTGGGGGACCTTTCTCAGATGGTCCAGGCTGCTCCGTTGATTGAGTTGGGACTGAATCAAGATTGAGTCTCCCAATTCTATCAATCACATCACTTAAAGCATCATCTGTTGTTGGAGTTTCATGCGGGGGAGAGAGTTCTTCAAAAGAAGATTCCACATGTTGATCTAGTATAGGAATCCCCCCTTCAAGATGTGAAATCTGATTTTCAAATTCTTGAAATGATTTTGCATTTGCGAATCTATCCAAGCGATCAAGTTACCACTCAACAACATTGTCAGTTTTGGATGATTCAAGAAAGATTACATCTCTAGATACAACAATCATAGAGACGGTATGCTTTGGAGGTGTTTGAATACTCCAGGAAGATACACTTACAACTTCTTGCACCAAGTTTGTTTCTATGTACCTTTGGTATCAAGGCATAACATGTGGAACCAAAGACCCTGAGATGCTTTACCGAAGGAACGTGCCCATACCACATTTCATATGGAGTCTTGTTTCTAATAGCATTAGATGGACATTATTCTATATATATACAACACATAGAACTGCATCAGCCCAAAACATCAACTTTACATTTTTGAAAAACATCATGGAGAGTATCATATTTCAAATTGTCCTATTCATTCTTTCAGCTACACCATTCTGTTGGGGATTATAAGGCACAGTTGTTTGATGTTTGATCCCATGTTGGCGAAGATAGTTTTCAAATTCATGTGAAGTATATTCTTTTCCATTATCAGTGCGAATAGATCCAATATGAGATTGTGCATCATTTTCAATCCATGCATGAAAGTTCTTAAATGTTTGAAAAGCATCAGATTTGTTCTTCAATAAATAAACCCAACACATTCTGGTGTAGTCATCAATAAATGTCATCATATATTTATTTCCATTTGCAGAAGGAACAGGCATTAGACCACATAAATTTGAATGAATGAGTTCAAGTTTTCTATGTGCTTTTGAATGTGAATCATGAAAAGATTGTTTTCTATGCTTTCCTAGAATACAAGCATCACATTGCTTAAGTTTCTTAGGAATTGTAGGCAAACCAGCAACACCATTTTTCTTCAACAAGTGGAGGCTGTCATAGTTCAAATGTCCAAATCTAGCATGTCATAATAAACTTGATGGAAGTGTACCTTCTTCATAATGAGAATTGTATAAGAAATGTTGTGCACGAGCAGAGGTACCTTGCAGCTTGAGAAGCCTTTCTTCTTCTATTTCCCTCATGACAAGTGAGTGGTTAGATGCTTTTCTCAACTCAAGCTTTCCATCAAACATATGAATGGAGTGACTTTGCTAGCAGATGTGGACCAAGGACAACAAGTTTCTCTTCCGCTGTGGGAGATATAGAACATGATGCAGAAGAAAGTTTGGAAGACCAGGCAATTTAAGCCCGATTGTGTCAAGCCCTGATGGCTTGATTTTTGATTGGTCTGCAAAGTATACTGCTCCATCAACATTGTCAGTAAATTCTTCAAAAAAAAAAATTCTATGAGTCATGTGGCAAGTTGCTCTTGAATCAAGCACCAATCATTTTTCCAAGAAGCAAGTGAAGCATTAAATAAATCTTCATTTACTTCGATATTTGCCACAACATAATGGGCGGATTCAGGTGCTTTACCTTTGTCTGCGTCATTAGTTTTACCTTTTTGTTGGTTTCTTTGCTGCTCAATTTTGTCCCAAGGTAGCCTGCATGTAGAGGCATCATGTGATCCATTCTTTTTGCAACGTATGCAGTGCAAATCTGACTTTTCTCCTTGAGAGTGTCTGCCCCCTTGCCTCTAAAATATCTTCCTCTTCCTCTTTGACCACCTCTTCCTCTTGAAGAATTTTGGGCAAGATTCTTTTATTTATGAGCAAGGCACATAGCCTCTTTAGAAGATTTAGGGGCTGTCTTCTTTCCAAAAGCTTCTCTCTTTCAACAAATTTTTTCACAAGAGAGTCAAAGGAATATCTTTGAGATTTCCGTTTGCTTGCAATGACTCAAGATATTGAAGTAGGATAAAGTACCTTGAGAAAAGTGATAAGAGGAATATCCAATTCAACCTTAGTGGCTTTGATATCATGATTTACTTCGGATGCAAGAGCAAGACGATCATTATTTTGCAATTCAAGAGCAAAGAGTTTAATCATGAGTTGAACAACTTCAAGTGCAGAATGTGAGTCATAGAGTTCTTTTAGCTTTTGTAAGGCTTCGAAAGCAGTTGAAAATGGCAAAATATGGCAACTCACCTCCTCACTTACAGATGCTGCAATTAATGCATAGGCTTTGCTATTCTTATTTTCCCAAATGGCGAACTCTTTGTCTGAGGTAGGTTGTTCTGGCTCTTTGTCTCCGTCTCCAACACATACTCTTTTCCACAACTCATTGAAAATGAGGGTGTGTTTTGTCATCCGGGACCATTCGATATAGTTCTCCTTGCCAATGAGAACTATTCCCACAATGGATATGATTGAATGCAGTGTAAAATCTGTAAAAAAAAATATTTCTGTTGGCAAAAATCTGTGTACTGTAAAATTTGTATACTGTAAAAAATACTTCTGCTGGCAAAAATGTGCTTCAAAATAATACAGCCTTATTGTTCCTTCTTGATTAGGTAAGAAATTGATTTAATATACAAAGAGAAAAACCATATTCTATCTATATAGAATATCATCATTTGTATTTTCAACCTTATTTTATACTCAAGCATTCATGCCCTCGACAAACCTAGAATGACCAATAAAATAAGGAAAAAATCTTGAGCAAAATTGTTTCTTTCCAATATATTATCATGCTCAATGCCTTTTTTTTTTTCTTTTTTTTCAATAATACTGAGGCTTACAATAGTGATACCGAGGCTCTCGAGCAATCTCATACCATGTCAAAATACCATGTCATCGCACTGATAACAACTGCCTCCACCACCATTGCCATCACCACTAGCACCATCTCGGGCAATCTCGGATACTTCAATGTTCCATTGTTCTTTATTACCCTCTCTGTCGAAGCAATTGGAATATTACTACAGTTGAATGCAACTGTGGGAATATTATCACAGTTCAACGCAGCTCCGGAATTATACACAGTTGTTGACACCATACAGTGCAAACACGACATTACTTATTGCAGAGAATAGCATGGAGAAAGCTTGGAGACCAGGGCGATCTAGCTTTCATATGGAACCTGGGTTAGCTTTGGCAACCATCTCGATGTCAAGGAAGCCAAAGACTTGTAATGGAATGCGGGCAGACTGGCTAGCAAAGGTCTGACAGCTTTCTTCCGGGAAGTGTCATGCGCCTTAGAGAGTCAGGGAAGGCGTGAGGCTGGCTTCAAAGAGCAGCAATGGAACGCTGCCCAACCTGGGAGCCAAACGCAGTGGTGATGTCTCAGGCTACATTGGATGTTGGGGCGGAGAGGTTTAGTGGATGCTGCCACTACAACGGATACAACAACGGAACTACACCAGATTCCCGCGTTGGTCTAAGGCATGCATATGACAGTGGGTCCAAGCCTCAGGTGCATGGCTTCAAATCCCACAACTGTCACTATGGAGGGCAGACTGTTCAAAAATGTATATGACACTTTATGGAGCAGCCTTCAGGCAACTAACACCAAGCAGACGTGTGAGTTTTGCAAAATAGCCAGGAAACTGACACCAGGAGTTACACAAAAGCTAATTTCGGGAGCTGGCTCTGATACCATGTCAGACCAGGCAGTAACTCCTCAAAAACAATTCATTAATGTTCATTCAGGTTAGTGTTTATTATATACATCAAGGAGAGACTATTCATTTCATCTCTAGGTGATTATTCATATTTCTTATTATTTATTTACATCAATTTCAGTTATTCACCCAATCCTGATGATTAGGTGTCAATAGGGAGATTGAAGCATTTCGTCAGCAGCAGCCGTCGTTACGTATGCTTTGAGGACAAAGCATTCTTTTGAGAGGAAGGCAATGTTATGTAAAATTTAGTTAGTTTGTTATAGTTTATTAGGCAAAGGGCGTTATAGTTTATTAGGCAAAGGGCGTGATCAAAAGATCATGCCCATTCACTGAGAGGCACCTAAGGCGGTATATAGCCAGGGCCTCTCACAAAAATGTAATCATCTATTCATCTATCAATTATTAATAAAATATTTTATCATGGCTGTCAATAGCTAAATTTTGTGCTTCATCACAATATCTAATAATTGTGCTTTAGCTCAGGGATGAATTTCTCCTAGACTAAATCATATCTTTCAGTTTTGTTTGAACCACCAATAATAAAATTTCATTTCTGACAATTCTAATATGACTTTCCAAAAATAGGAAGTCACATCTCAATTTGGAAGTGACTTTCCAAAAATAGAAAGTCATGTCTAAATGATCAAGGATGATCTCGACATATGGAATCCACTTTAAAATTAAATCAATCATGATTATACAAATTAAGGATTAATATTCTTATCCTTACTAGTATTATTATTATTATGGTACTATTATTTATAAAATAGTATAAAGTCATTCACCTTTAATGGATTAATAAAATCAAATTCTCTCATGGAATAAATACATTCAATTGAGAATCTCTTACTTGGCAAATTGAACCTCTCTCTTGGAATAAAACAGTAACCCCACACTTACGAGAATGTAACTCTCCTTCACTAATTCAATGTATGGCAAAAGCGTAACTCCCCACTAAATTCACTTGTAACTTTCTCATTCAATTTGATATGTAACTTTCACCAAATATTCTCTCATGTCGAAGTGTAACTCTCTCTCTCTCTAATTTGCATTGTAACTCCTCAAGACAAGTGTACCTCTCTCCATTCTTGGGATGAGTTACACTTCTCCTCACATAACTCCTCCCTTATGAATTCGATTCTCTTATTATTGGCTCAAGGTATGAATTCTTTTTGTAACACCTCTCATTTCTCATCTATTTAAGCAAGAGCAAGCGAGAATTCAGTGTAGCATGTCCATTGTGAAGAAAAAGAACAAGTGTTGAGTGTGTGCAAGTGAAGTGTGAGAGCTAGTGAAGAGAAAGAGCAGGGAAAGAGCTGGAGCCAATGTGAAGGATATGACCTGATCAAGAGAAGAAGGAGACTTCAAAAAGAGAGCAAGTGCAATTCAACTGCAAGTTGATTAGACATTGGTGACTTTATTCATTCTCATTTTCTTTCTCTTTGTACTCTGCTGAACAATTGAAGAAATTTAATAGAAGAAAAATCATTTGGGTTTTCCCCCTTGAGGGGTTTTTTCCCTGGTCAGTGGACCAAAATTTCAGTGTCTCATATTTGTGCTTGGCTGTCTTCATATGATCCTTAAGTTTATGTTCTATTTACAATTGCTGATTTGAAAAGTTTTGAAGAAGAAAACTGCATTCTAATCACTTGTAACAACATATTGATATAACACTCTGTTCCATTCAGTTTTCTGCAAAGTACTATTCAATTTTCTACAAAGTACATTTAGTTTTCTGCAAAGTACATTCAGCATTATAAGTACACTCAGTTCCATTCAGTGTTCTGCATAAAAGTTTTAGATTTTAACACGAAAACAGTAATGCTTTCAGACTAAGTTTGATTCTTGAATCTTAATGCAGTGGCAGTGCCCAATATGTATGAAGAATTATTCATTGGAGGACATCGTGATTGACCCATATTTCAATTGCATTACATCACATGTAAGGATATCCTCTATTTTTGCGTATAGTTGGGTTGGAAATATTAATCACGTGCTTGTTGTGGATTTATGATCAACTTTTATTTGCCTATTAACATGCATACTATGGTTCCTCAATGCAGATCAAAGACTACCCTGAGGATGTTACTGAAGTTGAAGTGAAAACAGATGGTTGTTGGTGTCCGAAACATGATGATGACAAGTTACATGAGCAATGGAGATTGCCTGATGGATCCATCAATATGGAAAATCAAGATATCAGGAATCAAAAGGTAATTTTAAAACAGGTAAAGCAGGATGACCCTTGGAAAAAGGCAAAGCAGGAGGATGCCTTATCAGAAGGGCATATGAAATTGAAAATTGGAATCAAGAGGAATCAAGACAGTTCATGGAAAGTAAGTGATGCAGATATTCAACCTTCTGAAGCAAACAATATGTCTAGAGAAATTTATAAACAGAAATTCAAACTTCACAGCAGCAGCAGTGCAACTGCTAGCAACAGAGTTGATGAAGACGCAAGTGTTAACCAAGAAGCAAGTTGGAACCTTGAATTTTCAGAAGATAACGATGCTGACTTTGATTCTACATCTTTTGGAAATGCCGGCCCTCCATGTAAATCTAGCAGGCTTGATCATTCACAGGTTCACAAAGAGTCTGAAGTTGTAGTTCTAAGCGATTCAGATGAGGAGAATGGGGATGAACTGAATATTGGTTCATCAGCTACATCAGCATTTGTGGGTTCAGATAATCATGGTCCAGGTGGATCATTAGTGTTAAACTGTCAAGAAGTTTTACCAGAGGACCAACAAGTTCATAGTAGTTGTGTTCCATTTATTTCTTCTGGTTCATCTAAACTTCGGAATTCCTTTTGTGAAAATCCACTCCCAGATAATGTGAATCCTTCCCTTGGTTTATTTGTAGGCAATGGTAGTGATTCAACTTTACCACATTGGCCAGTGCATGCTCAGGATGCAACATTCAACCTGTTTGGAACAGTTGCAGATGTTCCTGATGCCACTGGAAATTCATGGCATGAGTCTGCAGTACATCCTACGCCTTTCAATACATATAGTATGGATCAACAACAGCAAGAGAACATGTTATTTGGGTCAAGAATTTCTGAATATAGACAGCCCTTGGATTGCTCTCCAGGTTATTTGAATACAGCGGCTAGTGATGATCAAAATGATAACTCAAGGGATATTGAATCTGAAAATGTGCCGCTGCAGTTCTTTCTTCCACCCCAACCAGATCGAGAATCTATTCAGGTTGATACAAGGGAACAAAGGGAGCCTTGTATTACTTCTGATGATGTTGTTGAGACGAATTGGATTTCACTTGGCTTAGGCGGTGGCAATACATTGGCTGAAACACACACTGAGGAAATGCATGACAGGCCACAGTCTGAACATGAGAGAGGGAGATTGGATTCGTTAGCTAACACAGGTATAAAGTAAAAACCATTTAGTTTGTTTCATTGCTTTGTGAAGTTCAAGATATTCAAGTGCAGTTATAACCTGCACCTTCTGTGTTATTGGTTGTGTTCAGCTTCTGCGCTTCTGAATATTAGTAATAAAAATTCTCAAATAGCATCAAGCAATAATTGTGGGTCTGAGCGTCTATTCTCTTATCATCAACGACCACGATCAGCTCGTCCAAGGTTATATCTTCCAGTTGATTCCAATTCTGATTAAATGGACCTCCTGTGACATATGAAGCAACTGTAGTCATGTATAAAATTTTGATAGCAAGGTCATCAGCTTTTCCATGAGTCAGGTAATTAATTTATGTTGTTAATGATTAGATTTCAAACCTTGGTCTAAAGTTATCATATACTGAAGTTGAGAGCAATACATTGTAGGAGCAACTGCAGTCTTATCACAATTTTGTCTCGGGAGTTAGTAAAAGGACTTGGCAATGCATAACAATGCAATGCTGCAGCAACTGTAGTTCCAAATGTTACTTTATTGGCGAGTTTTGTGCTCCGGGCACGGCCAAATGATGTATATGACAATGTCTTTATAGGATGTGAAGTGAGAGACTAGATGGTATCTGTATATACAATGTATAATTAGATCCATCCTATCACAGCATAGAGGCTCTTTGCTAAAGCTTTTGCATGCAATCATAATCCAGACTGTTAGAAATATTGGGTAAAGACCAGTCTCATACATGACTCTAAATTCAAGTTGTTTCATGGATTCGAGTATTCCTGATCATGGTGTTTTGAGATCATGTCTCATGCTGCAACCATGATTTTCATGATGGTTTCATGGTTGGTACATACTCTGCTTATGACTGCAAACAACGTATTAGCTGGACAAAGTTTGTTGACAAGCATCAGATCAACTGTTATCTAACTTGATAACCTGGTCTATACTGTTGCTTGAGACCGGTGATCCTCATCAGCTTTTACTTTGATTTGAGGTCGGGTGACTTGAATTTTGAGTGTTGTATGGTACTGTTCTTTCTCAAGCAGTGCTCATGTACTGGATCTGAAACTGACATGCTAGTTAGCTGAACTTTTGAACTGATTGACTTTCAACTGGCCATTCCAATCAGATATCGAGGATGTGGGGGCCCAAACTCTATCAATAAGAAATGGACCAATTATATGGGTCATCTGTATTCATACTTGCTTTGGCATGATTACTTTACAGACCAACGATCTGGTTGAAGATATTGTTGCTGAGATTGGATGGATCACCCCTTGTCACGTTCAGTTGTGTTGTTGTAATCGTATTTCTGGGTGCAATTGTGCTGAACCTGACAAAGCTACTAATATGCTTTCCCCAGTTTATTGGTATTCTTTCAATTCATTTCAGTTATACTTGAGCAGTGGATCATACCCCAAAATAACATCACAATGGTGTTAATTAAGCACCAGATTGCTGGTATGACTTGCATGCCATGTCATTAGTGGTGGCAAAGCAATGTACCATGTAAAATATTCATTGAATGCTAGTTGAAATTTGAATTATGCCATGATCATAGTGTCTTTCCTTGATATTTAACTCTGCTATGTTGTCTAAGATTCGAAGCTCTTTCTTATGCTTGATCTTAATAATGTTGATATTTACCTTGAACGAAAACTTCATGATGAACACCCTTACCCATGATATCTGTAGCCTTCTACTCCAAAGAGATGATAGCCTGCTCTACTGCTAGAGCTATGGGCCTTTTATCCCACTTGACTCCTTTAACAGAAGGAAGAGTGGCAGTACAGGGCTATGTGGCAGCACTTTTCAAATTTGTTGTAAACAAGCTGCAAATATGATTTTCGCATTTGCAGAGTATTTTATCAATGATTGATAGTAAGGTTACATGCATTAAGGTCCTGCCAGGCACGTATGATGGACACTTAGATTTCATGCATTTTTTTTTATTTATGTGTGTTTTAAGCTGAAACGTCTGTACATTATTATTGAAAGGAAGATGCTTTGGAAAGCTGGCATGCAAGGATATCATGAGACACTGGTATTTGTACAGGGAGGTCAGAACAGGAAGACATCTCTGCAGATGAAGAGCTGATTCGAAGATAATCACATCAACTCTCTCAGCTCAAACTGTCTAATTGTAGTTTTTCCATTAATATGTCTTACAGTAGGATTCAAGTGTTTTCTTCTTGTGCTTTGATAATTATGTAAGGTGACAAACCTTGATGTGCATATACCTTCTTGAAAGGTCTGTCAGTTTCAAAGATTTGTTACATCTTTGTGCTGAGACTGTATCAGGGATATGAACTACAATTTTCGATTGAGTTGATTTGCAGGAAGCTGTCTTGTCAATCAAAGATAGATATGATGGTGGATTAAAAAACAGATTGGCTTTGAGAAAGAATGTAAGTTAAAAATTGTCAAACAATTTCCATCTTTCAAGTAAATCTTTTTTATTTTAATGTGAAAGTTATTTGCGTGTTTTATCAGTCCCTTAGGCTAGATTCAACCACACTTAATCTAGTTATATAATGAAAATCAAGAAGACATTACTCAAATTGCATGATAATAATATTGTTCTCCTAATTGAACTTATAGCAGACCTTGAATGCATCATTAGTCACATGATTTTGGTAACTGTCCTAATTGATATGACACATTCCCATTTATTTAATGTTACGTGCAACTGAATGAAGAGTAATATGGGGCATTCGCTTAAATTGCTGCAGTAAATTTTGTTAACAGAGCTGTACCGTCAAACCAGTTTACTATTTTATAGATATTGCTAGCCATGCATTCCAGCTTGCTTTCGGAAGAGGATGCAAATTATTGTGTTTTGCGCACATGTTTTCTCTGATATAATTTTAATTTTTCTTACAGCAGCATATGTTGTGGTACTGAAGATTATGTTGTGGCACAAACAGGCACTGAAAATAACTTTCAGATATTCTCAGTATCAACTGCAAGAGACAGTGGATTCCAAATTTTTGCTATTAAAGTTTTGATGTTGTAGGTTGTAATATCCTTACCAGGATACGGATTCCGGATCCACTAGTTTTTGATCCGGATACACCGAGGAAACGTCAAGTACAAATAATTTAAATATATTTTTTATATTTTTAAAAATAAAAAATAAAAATTATAATTTTTATATTCTATATTTTATATACATCTGTAGAATGCAATACTTATATAAAACAATTAATATATTTTATTAATAAATTTAAAATTAATATATTATTTATGAGGTGGAGGTCTAAAAATTATGTTTTTTTGCTCTGAAAGTTGTGGAAATTTTGGCCATATTTTAAAAAAAAATCTAGTAGGGATTTTTGTAAATTGAAGTAAATCTGTCAAAATTCATAATTTTAGGTGTTCTAGACATTTTAGATAGTGTTGAATCCATTTTCACCATCAAAAATATGATTTAAACATTATTTCTACAAGATTTTTTGAAATTTTTTTGCCTGGATTCCGGCCACTTTTGGTCATTTGGGCAATTCCTCCGCCTCTGTAGACGACTCCATTTATAAGTATTAAAAATTAAGTATTCATCCAAATTAATTAATTTACAATTAAAGTAAGACATAATGACAACTATTACAAAATTATAAACATAAATTAAATTAAAGGGACACACTATTTAGATTGGATTATAAAGTGAATTGAATTCATTAATTTAATAGGAATTTATTATAAACCATCAAAGACTAAACCTATGAGCGGTGGCAATTTAAAATTGGCAGCATAATAAGCTGATTTCATACCTGGTTGGCCACTAAATAATTGTGGGATTCAGAAATTGATTTTTCAATAATATTTCAGAAGTCCACAGAAGCCACTAAATAATCAAGGGATTCAACAATAAATTTTTCAATAATATTTGAAATGTTCTGACACAAGGGATCCAATCAATAGATTTTCAATAATATTTGAAATGTTCTGACAGGGATTTTTTAATAGGACTCTGAAGTGAACTGAGCGGATCTTGGCGGATCTAGATCCGAATCCGTATCTGATCCGAGGATTCACAGATCCAACTACCCAGACCCACGAATCCGGTAACATAAGTAATATCCATTCTCAATAAATTTTGCCCAAGGAGGGAATTACCAAGTTTTGCAATGTTGGAGGCTAATACAATTTTTGGACACCAACTTAGGAAAAGTGGGTCAAATTATTTTATTGATGGAATGTGGGGGCCACACCCACATGAAATATGTACCCTATGGAAAGAAGATTGAATGGCTAAGGGAAAATTGAATTGTTGGATGGAGGGATCCACATGGGGAAAGGTGCAACTAGTATAAGTATGAGGAAAGGAGCAACTATGGGAACCTTTTGATGTTTTCTCATTTACCTTTGTTGCTTAACCTATTTAACTGGGTTATAAGTGTTGTTGAGCACACAAGTTTCCAAGGAGAAAGCTCAACCTTTTCTTCGGTGGACCTTGAGTGACACCCTAGGAAGGTCTCATCAAAAATTCATGGAGGTTGGGGAAGGCGTACAACAAAGGATACAAACTACTTTGCCTTAGGTTGGACGTAAAACAGAGAGGTTCTTGGGACAAAAGTATTGGGTCCTTGCTGCATATTTCCTTGGACAATTTGCTGGTGATTTTGGGACAATTATTTGCTGGAAGAGTGCTCGTCACTCAGGTCGAAGTTCTATGCTTGGGATCTAGGCAACAATGTTCCTGGGCAGCGTAGTTTTTGGGTGGAGCTCTTTGTGGGGAGGCTTGGCTGAGGGAATTTGGCGCTGGAGTGATTTGCGAAGGAAAGAAGGGTGCTTATACCATAGTTTTTAAAACTAGAACCGGTGACCGGACCGATCCACCTAATGAATTGGTTTACCGACCGGAACTGGTCTAACCGGGACTGGTTTGGTCTAAACGAACCGGTTTTAAATAAAACATTAAATAATTAATTTTTAATGAAACAAAACTATTTTTAAGATGCAAAACCATGATTCCAAGCCAATAGAGACAAAATATGCAAAGTTTGCTAGTTTATATACCATGTAAAGGTGAATATATCAAAATGGCACCGAGTGCAATACATATCATCGACAAAATAGCAAAATACATAGGAAATGGGGCTCTAAATGGCCTATAAAGTCCAAAAACAATGCTGCAAGCTATGAGGCCATTGGCCTATAGTCCTACTACAAGTCTACAGTGTACACATGATCAATCAACAAGTTCATCACCACTACTAGACACAGGATCATCATCAGGAGCTACATAGACATCATCTAGTTCAGAGTCTGAGCATGCCTCAGCCTGATTTGCAACCTCAGTATCAATGCCATCAATGACAATAGAAGTAGACCTAATGGAAGCACGAGTTTCTCGACCTGCATGACTAGTGCCTTGCATTGGTTCTTTGCCTTTCCTTGATGCCGCTACTGATCCTTGTTTTGATGCTGCCACATAATCTGCTTCATTCTCCGCTAAAGCCATGTCAATATCAAAATCAGCCTCAAACACAGGATCTTCAGTCTCCTCCACCCATTCTGATGTTGGATCAATATCGTCCTACACAATGGGATCTAGATCAGGTGTTTTGCTCATCATTTGGTTCCTCCTCAGTCGAAGGTTGTATTGCACAAAAACAAGATCATTTAATCGTTTTTGTTCCAAACGATTTCTCTTCTTCGTGTGTATGCGCTCAAAAATAGACCAATTACGCTCACAACCTGAAGCACTGCAAGTTTGACTGAGGACTCTAATTGCAAACCTTTGCAATTGAGGACACTGGCCACCAAATGACTCCCACCAATGTGCTGCAAAGAAAAAGACATTAATTAGTAACTTAGTTTATAATTTGAACTGTAAAGAACGGAAACAATTTTAACTTGAAAAGAAAAACAAAATGGAAATTCGAATTGCTTACCTGGTTGGTCCACATCTCTTGCCATCTTTGCCAAGATTTTGCCAAAAGTACCACCCGACATATTGAAAACAGTAAGTTGTCTATGTATTTCCAACTGGTCTGCATGGCTAGGGACCATGCGCTCCAAGCAATCAATCAATCCAACTCTGACCTCCCCATCATGCAGATCTCCTAGCCGATTTTTATAGTGATACTTTGGGTTCAAAAAATACCCAACTACATGTATAGGACGATGGAGTTGATTGTTCCATCTGTTATCGATGATCTCCCATATACGGCGATATTTAGCTAACCTGTCCTTGTAAGTTGCCCGTATCTGCTCCTTTGTCTGATCCATAGCCTCATAAATGTAGCCCATGGCCAATTTTTCTGCATCCACCAACCTTAGCACCTTAACAAGGGGCTCAGTAATTTTCACAAGCTCTAGAGACCTTTTCCAAAAATAAGTGTCTAACACTTTCTTTTTGGTGTCTTTTCCATCTGGTTTACGAGCCCACCAAGATTCAAACCATTCTTCAGAGCAAAACATTTTCTGCAAGTTCCTATGTTGACCATTGAGACATTGCAACATGAGGAAGTGAGTTGCAAATCTTGTAATTGCGGGCCTAACAAGCTCTTTGCCCCCAGTGTGTTTCCTCATTAGGCTCAATACCCATGAGTGGTTGTAAATGTATTTTGTAATGCACTTGGCATGCTCTATAATGTTTTTTACCCACTCCACTTTCCCTATATCCTCAAGCATGAGGTCTATGCAATGTGCAGCACATGGAGTCCAAAATATGGTCTTATATTTGGTCTCAAGCATCTTTCCAGCAAGAACATAGTTTGAGGCATTATCAGTGATGACCTACACAACATGTTGCTCCCCAACTTCTTGAATAATGCTATCCAAAAGCTTAAATAGAAGGGTTGCATCATTTACCTTATCAAATGCATCAACTGATTTCAAAAACATGGTTACTTGAGGGCAAGAAACAAGGAAATTAATGATAGTGCGGTTCTTTCCATCGGTCCATCCATCTGACATAATGGAACAACTTGTTTTGAGCCATGAATCTTTAAACTCAACCAAATACTCATCAATGGAAGATATCTCTTTTTGCAAAAGAGCTCCCCTCAAGTCATGCAAACTAGGGCCTTTGAAGCCCTTTCCTGCAGTAATAACAAAGTCCCACATAGCTTGGTAATAAGGTGAGCGAGCAGCATTAAATGGGATATCTGAATCATACTACCTTCTAGCAATGTATTGATGAGAAGTTTCTTTGCATTGTCTTTTCCAATGCTGATCCAAAGTGGGTTGAGAACTTGGCTGGGAGGAAGTGGGATTAGAAGAGGCAATGTCGGCAGAAGATGAGAAATAACTTTAGATGTTTGTTCTCTTTGTTCCTTTTGATGGTTGGCCAACAGAAGGATGAACATAGTGAAAGGGGCCATTGGTGGAAGGGATAGAAGACGAGTCTTGGATCTTATAATCATCATACCCACTATCTTTCACGGCTTCTAATAATTCCCTCTTCCTTGCAATGTCATCTTGGATGGCCTTCTCCCTAGCCTTATCCTCAGAAATTTTCAAGCTTGGAAATGTATTATGCCCTAATAGGACCTAACAGTGCATTTGGTGCATCACATGGCTTTACTTGGCCTCTTATCCTAGCCAAGTTTTGTTTCAACCTAAGAATACCCCCACCTCCAATAGATTTATGGCATAATTTGCATATCATTTTTCCATCAATTACATCACAATGAGCCCATGCACTGTCCTTTCCTTTTGGAGCCATGTTTGCTTGAAATAATAACAATTTGCAAAGAAATCTACCATTTAAAAAAAAAAAATTGCAGCTAAGGAACATGGAAAACCAATGATAAATGTAGGAAAAAAATGCACATGCAAGCTACAAATTTTGATAGCATAGAGCTAGAGAGTTCATAGCATAGATGATAGATCATTGAAGTGAGAAGTTTATAGCACATAAAAAAAAACAATTCATGGACAACAGACTCAAATGAGGAATTTTCAAGTGCAAATCCTTACCTGGAAATGCAAACAAGCTTCCTTAGCCTCCTCTTGAAGATGGCAACTCCACTGACAGCTACACACTATCTCTAAAATAGCTCCAATCCCAACTCCAAGATGACTACTTCAGCAAAAACTCAACACTCTCCAAGCTCACAAACAAACTCACAAACACTCCAAATTAGTTGTGTGAGACAAATGAGAGTGAGAGGGGCCTCTTATAGGCTTGGAGAGGGTGTTTTTGGAGGGAAAACACCCTTAGTTTCCCCCCAAAACCCCTAAACCACAATCAGAAATACGCTTTTTGCAAGTTATGGTGGGCGTGCCTAAAACCAGCCGGTTTTCACCGGTTAGGGCAAAAAATTGGCAAAATGACCTTCCCAACCGAGTCTTTTGGCCGGTTTAGACCAGCGGCCTTGCTAACCGGCTGGTTAGATCTGTAACCGGTTTTGAAAACTATGGCTTATACAGAGACAATTTTCTACGAGTCGTAATTTCTTGGCAGTGGAGGAGTGCTTGGAATTTGGGGGTGATTTTGGAGCGTCAAAATTAGAGCAAACCTTTTCTGGGTTTTTGGTGGGGAGCTCTGAATTAATTTGATAGAATTTTCTAGGTAGATTTTGGGGATCAAACAAGGGTTCCACCCAGCCAGCGTTGCAGAAATTCTAGGGCCAACACAGTACCTTCAGGAGGAGTCTTTTGTTTTGTACCCGGGCAACAATTTCTCACCTGGGATTATCTAGCTTTCTTTGCCAAGCCTAGGTGCACGCGTTCTTTCATTGTACTCTTATAAATATAATTAAGTGGCTGATTTTGGAGAAATTCCGGTGTAATTTATGGGTGTTTAATGGTCGCTGAAATTTTATGTTTGCACGTGTTTTTTCTTAATATCATTGTAAAATTTCATATTAGGAATATTACAGTGGCTTTAGACCATGTTCTTAAGACGGGCTGTAGAGTAGGTGATGACAGGGCCATTTGGTGGAGAAATATATCATCATAGAGGTAGAGGTAGAGGTAGAGGAAGGGGTCGAGGTAGAGAGGAGGAGTGAAACCTATTCTCTAATACAGAGGTGGAAAACATCATGGACCACATGGACAATTAAGAGGAAAATGAGCAACCTAGACAAGTGGACCAAACCCAGATTTTAGAGGAGTTGTTGAGGACCAACCAATAGATGATGAGGCAAGGATAGCTCATGATGGACATGATGCAACAGGTGATAGGTTTGCAGGTGAACTAGAGACTAGAGGGAGAGCACCAAGGTGATGGGGGTTTTAGAGCCAAGGGAGGTAGTCGTACTTTTCAACGCCAACACACCCCTCTACGTGGGCAGGTAGGTCGTCCCACCATGCTTGATTTCGTGAATGAGTCAGAGCACGAGAGGGAGCCAGATCCGGTTGCGGATTTAGTCCTCAAAGTACATTAGGCATTGATGAGTACGATGGGTTTGGATGCAAGGATTAAGAAGGTGATGTCCTTTGGGGAGTACATACACCTCAAGGAAAGGCATACCACTAGGGCTAGAACACATTATAAAGGGGGTCAATCTAGCCAAGAGGTATGAAAGATAGCATGTAAAGTTACACTCCCCAACTTTGATGGGTCAACTAAGAGTTCAACCAGGGCACAGGTTCAAAAGCTAGACACATACTTTCACTTGAATCCCATGCATGATACAAATGTTATCCAGTTTGCTACTCTACACTTGGAGGGTGATGCACAAGAGTGGTGGTACCATGGGCTAATTACGTTGTGGCATATCCACATTACTTCTTACACTGAGTTCACATGGACGCTGATTGAAAGGTTTGAGAGAAAGGACCCTGAGCCACACTTTAGGTAGTTCGCACAAGGGAGACTGGCAATACATAGGCCTATATTTCAAAGTTTCGGAGGCCTAGTTAATCATGTTGTTTTTGGAGGGGCTCGCAGAGCCATTACATGGTTGGGTGAGGGCCTACAAGCCCACATCATTGACAAACGTTTTCTCGAGGATCCAAGATATGATTGATGCAATGCCCAAGACCTGGGCTTTCGTTCCCACTAGACCTACTACCATGCAGGGGAACAAAGATACTCAACCACCTCAAAGGGATGCAGGAGGTGCCCAATTGGATGAGGAGACTAGGAGGGACTTGAGGAGGAGGAAGCTATGCTTCACGTGCTAGGAGCCTTGGGCACCCGGGCACAAATGCACCAAGGGCAAGTCCCACTACATTGAAGTGTACTCAGACAGTGAGTGGAATGACGAGGTTGAGCTAGGCGCAAATCAGGGAGATGAGGGGGCATCGTCATCATGGGCAGCACCACCGCCACCCCATAAAGGAGGGTTGTTTGCTCCATTAGGGGGAGTTCTTGCTTTCCTTCGGGGAGTTCTGAAGGACTTGACACTCCAGATCATTAGGACTATATAGGGGCAACAAGCATCAATTCTAGTAGACAGTGGGAACACGCACAATTTTATCGATGCCCAAATGGTGGAGCAGAGGGGCATTCACACAAAGACATTTGAGGGGTTGTCAGTGCTGGTGCCAGTAGACCAAACAATGCAGTGCACAAAGTATGTTCCCAGCTTGACTTTGACAATGGGGAACTACTTCGTCATTGATCATTTCTTTGTAGTTGATGTTCTAGACACCGTGGTGATGGGTGTCCAATGGCTATAATCATTCGGGACGGTCACCATTGATTGGCAGAAGCTAGAGATGGAGTTTACAAGCTCAGATGGGAAGCTAGTAGTGCTGAGAGGGATGCACTCCTACCCATCCCAGACAGTTTTCGCTAATGTTACCAAACTCAGGATCGATAATAAATCAACGAGGTAAAAGAGCGAAAAGTTTTAATAAGATTGGGGAAAAATCGGTGAATTTAATAAATTAAGATATACACATATATTGAATTAAAAAAACATTTTTCATTGATATTTAATAAACCCATGTCCAAACAATGCATAATATCAATAGACGTTCAAAATATTATGAATAAGTATCTCATATATGTTATGAGTCCAAACATGATCCAAAGTACTGAGTCCTGACTCCTAACCTGTGACTACATGGAACCAGAAACATTTGCTTCAAAAAGTTTATAAAATACTCCATACTAATCAGTAAAAAAGGAATAACTGAAATCTCTTGATTGTTGCTAAAATGCTACAATAATAGTTTGCTACTAAAGTCTCTGACAGAGTATATGCCGAAGCTACACTGGAGCACACGCTGAAGCTACAACTCTATTACATTGTGACTCTATTACATGCAGTAAATTGAAACCGAAACCATGCCTCTATTACCTTCTCTATGTATGAGTTGTAGGCCTAAGCAATGAGAAGTCAGTTACAGACCGACTTGTAATTTTAACTTAACTAAACTACGAACGAAAAATGAGAGAACCCTAAAAGTTGAATCAAGTGCTTGTCGAGTTGAGGGCTAAAAATTGCCTCAGTCGCTTAAAACACAATTAATCGGTGAGTCACAAGTCAAACTCGGGTTGACCACGAGTCAAAATCGGTCAACACGGGTTTGACTCGCGCAAAGTTGAATCAGACCGTTTGAGGGAAGAGAAAAATGTTACTCATGATTAATCGCGACTGATCAGAGATTCATGTTTCATTGGTTTCCGTTCATCAGATTGAGGAAAATTTACAACATGGGGACAAAGTGGATAGTGGAGGTTAGGATTTCAAAGATAGGGGCTCTGACATGACCTGTACATCCAGACATACTAGCCTTGTCAGAGAGACACCGGGGATTTTTGGGGAGATTCCTCCCTGTAGACCGTCAAGCCTAGGGTTCGGGCACACTATTGAGCTGGAGGAGGGGTCGCACACATTCATTACTACTCTGTATGGGCATCCCAAAGCCTCTCGGGATGAGATTAAGAGGGAGATACAATATTTGTTGACACCGGGGCACATCAGACCTAGCTAGAGTCCTTTTACTTCTTCCGTGGTGTTGGTGAAGAAGAAGGATGGGACTCTCTGCATGTGCATCGACTACAGGGCCCTCAACAAGAAGACATTGAAGAATAGATACCCCATTCCGCGCATTGATGCACTGATGGATGAGCTTAACGGAGTGAGATACTTCTCTAAGATAGCTCTGTGTTCAGGGATCTGGTTACTTCTCTAAGATGGATCTGTGTTCAGGGTATCACCATATCCGGGTGAGGGAGTAAGACATCTTCTAGATTGCCTTCCGCTGCCACTATGGACACTTTGAGTTTTTTGTGATGCCTTTCGGACTAACCAACACTCTGAATACATTCCAGTCCTATATGAACCACGTGTTTTTTGTGCAGTTGTGGCGCTTTGTCCTTGTCTTCTTTGACGACATTCTTATCTATAGTCAAACTTGGGAGGAGCACCTCCAACACTTGGAGGAAGTACTTCACATACTTGAGGAGCAACAATTGTATGTGAAGACGTCCAAATGTTAGTTTGGGCTAACAAAGATGTTGTACCTTGAGCACATGATAGGGGAGGATGGAGTGAAGGTACACTAGGAGAAGATTAGGGCCATTCTGGATTAGCCGAAAACTAGGGATGTGATTGAGTTGAGAGGATTTATGGGCATTTGCATGTACAACAAGAGGTTCGTGAGAGGATTCTCACAGCTTGCAACACCCCTCACAGATTTGACTAAGGGGGGCTTTGAGTGGACGCAAGTGGCAGAGGCCTTTGAGAACCTCAAGAAGGTCATGTAAAGTTTCCATGTCTTGGCTTTGTCGGATTTCACACCTTCATTTGTGTTGGAGTGTGATGTCTCTGGTGAAGGGGTTAGAGCTATGTTGATGCAGGGGGGGCATCCTATTGCTTTTGAGAGTAGAAAACTGCTACCCCATGAGCGGTTGTACTCTATTTATGACAAGGAGATGCTAGCCATGATGCATTCATTGGTCAAGTTCAAGCAGTATTTAGTGGGCAAAAGGTTCAAGGTGAAGATTGACCACAACAATCTTCGGTTTTTCCTAGAGCAACAAACATTGTAGAAGAGACAATAAAAGTGGGTGAGTAAAATCTAGGCCTATGAATTTGAGATTGAGTATGTCAAGGGAAAGCATAATGTAGTGACATATGCCCTCTCTCAGAGGCTCGCAACACTATCTTTGATGGATGTCACTCATGATTGAAAGGCTCAACTTTTGGTTGAGTATTCCAAGGATAGGCAGGCTTGTGAGATACTAGATGGCACATGTGGGGATGACAGGTTCAAAGTGATGGATGATATGATATATTATAAGGACAAGATCTACTTGGTTCCCGGATCTCAACTCAGGGATAAGATTATGTAGGCAGCACATGATTCCCCTCTAGCAGGACACCCAGGTTCCTCAAGACAAACATGCCATCATGGAGCGTTTCTCATGGAGGGGACTTAAGGGGGATGTCTTGAGACATGTATATGAGTGTGTAGTTTGTTAAAGGAACAAGGGGGAGCTATCACACCCAGTTAGGCTACTTCAACCGCTCCCTATCCCAGAGAGGAAATGGGAGAGCGTATCCATGGACTTCATCACAAGGCTTCCAGTTGTGCAGGGACGAGATTGTATATACATGGTGGTGGACAAATTGGCCAAGTTTGCTCACTTCTTCGCTATCCCTTCGAGGTCTTATGCTTCCTAAGTAGCAGAGATGTTCTTCGGAGAGGTGGTCCGACTATATGGTCTTCCAAAGACCATAGTTAGTGACCGAGATAACATATTTATGGGGGCTTTCTTGCAGGAGTTGTTTAGACTAGCGGGGACTGAGCTTACACCCAACACTAGTTATTACCCCCACAGTGACGAGCAAACCGAGATCATAACAAGTGGTTGGAGGATACTTGCGTAATTATGTGATGGGGTAGCAAATAGCATGGGTGAAGTGGCTTCACCACGGGATTTTTGCTACAACATTGCCTACCATATGTCAATTGGTATGTCTCCTCTTTGAACTATTTATGGGTATGATGCACTTTCTTTTTCTAACATGGCTTTTGGAGATAGAAGTGCCCTTGGGGCAAAGGACTCGGTCCAAAAGAGCCAAGAGATTCTCAGAGCTCTCAAGGACAATTTATAGGTGGCATAAAACCAACAAAAGTTGTATGTTGACAAGAGCAGGGTGGAGAGGCAGTTTGAAGTAGGGAATAAGGTCTACTTACATCGTCATCCCTACTGGCAGTCGTCACTAAAGTAGAAGGGGTCGAGAAGCTCAAGCCCTGCTTCTATGGGCCTTACAGGATCACCGAGAGAGTTGGGGAGGTAGCATATGAGTTGGAGTTGCCACTAGAGAGGTGGATTCGTAACGTATTTCATGTCTCTTCCATAAAGAAGGCCTTGGGACAACAAGTTACGACAACCACTAAACTACCTCCTTTGGATGATGAGGGAAACTTGGTGCTAACACCAGAAGCCATTTTGAAGACATAGGAAAGGAAGCTGAGGAGCAGAGTCATCTGGGAATACTTGGTGGAAGGATTTGCTGGTAGAGGATGCCACTTAGGAGAGTGTACAAATTTTGCAGCATCCAGCCTTGCAGTTGCTTGAGGACAAGCAACATTTGGGAGGGGAGGACTATAATATCCATTCTCAATAAATTTTGCCCAAGGGAATTACCAAATTTTGCAATTTTGGAGGCTAATACAATTTTTGGACACCAACTTAGGAAAAGTGGGTCGAATTATTTTGTTGATGGAATGTGGGGGCCACACCCACATGAAATATGCACCACATGGAAAGAAAATTGAATGGCTAAGGGAAAATCGAATTGTTGGATGGAGGGACCCACATGGGGCAAGGTGCAACTAGTATACGTATGAGGAAAGGAGCAACTATTGGAACCTTTTGATATTTTCTCATTTACCTTTGTTGCTCACGTTGTTTAGTTGGGTTACAAGTGTTGTTGAGAACGCGAGTTTTCTAGGGAGAATACTCAACGTTTTCTTCGGTGGACCTTGAGTGCTACCCTAGGAAGATCTCATGAAAAATTCGTTAAGGTTGGGAAAGGCATACAACAGGGGATACGAACTACTTTTCCTTAGGTTGGATGCAGAACAAAGAGCCATATAGTTTGTGAGGGAGAATTTTTGGGACAAAAGTATTAGGTCCTTATTGCATATTTCCTTGGAGTATTTCTTGGATCTTCGAGTCAATTATTTGTTGGAAGAGTTCTCCTCACTCAGGTTGAAGTTCTTTGCTTGGGATCTGCACAATAGTTTTCCTAGGCAGTGCAGTTTTTGGGTGGAGTTGTTTGTGGGGAGGTTTCACGAGAAGGGTGTTTAAGGGAGATTTTTCAATATTTTGGAAGGCTGCAAAGACAATTTTCTATAGATCATAGTTTCTTGGCAATAGAGGAGGCTTGGAATTTGGGGGTGATTTTGGAGCATCAAAACTAGAGCAAACCCTTTGTAGGTTTTTCAGGGTTTTTGGTGGGGAACTCAAAATTAATTTCGCTAAATTTTCTAGGGAGATGTTAATTTTTCATAGGTCTATATCGTTCTTTTCTATGATAATTTTATTTCTTCATTAATACATTAAGTTTACCCTATATCATCATTACATTATTCAAATCTAAACCATTATTCATCAACATATGCAATTATATAGAAAGAATATCATCATCATCATCAATGCAACATAACATAAAGGAATAATAGAAGAAAAACATGCACACACATAGAGACACCAGGATTGGTCCAAGACCAAGGAAAAACCCACTATGGGGAAAACCCTTGCAAATATTCTTCTTCTTAGGTTGTCATCAAATGATTCAACAAAGAGAGTACAATGATCCATAACTTTATCTATGCAACAAAACAATTGTGACATTCTTGAAACAGATATAATCATGCTTATAATCAAAACCCTGATATTGATGACTATAATGTGTTGTCACTGACTAAAGTCAATTGTTGGATATTGTTGTCACTAAACTGAAAACTATTGAACATTGTTGCATATTGATAACTCATCTTTAGGTCTAGGACACAAGGAGGAGGAGTTGTGCGAACGTCTATAGCAATCCTAGACGCCCTCTGTGAATTGTATGCCAACGTCTATGGTAGCCCAGATACTCCTTAGACCACTAGGTGCATGTGTCCAGGGACAAACTCACCCAAATATGCTCCAAACTCTCATACGCTCTCTTCCAGTTACTGTAAGTGCGTCTGGGACCACTTGAACATTATCAGGACCACTCTGCGTGAGCGTCTGCGGACTAATACAACCCAAAATGGCTCTGAAATGCTAGACGCTCCCTTAGGCTTCTGTGCCAACGTCTAGATATTAGAAAACCCTAGATCAGTGCGAGCTTCATCCTTGTGATTTCAGACCTTTGCGCAAACTCCTTTTGTCATACCCGTGCAAACCAAGACAAAAGAGAATAATAGAAGATGGGTTGATCAATGCGATGAAATGATCTTGAAGACTCTTATTCATAGCCTTTCATGAGGTTCCACTTGGGGTTTAGGACGACTTGTCCAATTGTACATGTGCTTAGGGCCGACCTAATCCAATATACATGAATAAATGAAAAAACCAACTTTCGCTTGTCCTCTCGAAAAGAGAAATTTAATGCAATCATTATCTAAGTCATCTGAGTTGTCCAAGGTGGAATTTGACTGTAGTTTCAAAAATTAACACTCCCTCTCAACTAGGGAGAATTCCACCTGCCAATATATGTCCATCGATCAATATGTCATTCTAGTGTCTTCAAGTGTCATCATGTATCATCTCTGATCATCTTTGTCATGTAGTCATCATGCCATGAACAACTCAAGTATCTCATCATCATAAATCATCAATGTACATCTAAATCTATCCCTTGTTTATTCTTGCTTCTCTTGATTGTTCTTGCTCATATGATGAACAATCTCAAATTTAGAAGAAGAATTTGTTATCGGAGGGGAGCTTAAGCTACCACCCTCTATCCATCAAGCTGCTACCTGAAATCTTTGCCAGGGGGCTACTACCTGGAATATCATCATCGAAGAGCATATCATCAAGGATCACATTTAACGTGGAACCACAATGGACACATCTCAACCCATAATATCATGGGGGAGCTATACATCTACAACCCCATATCAAGCCATAGGATATGAAAACACATAGGGGAGCACATCTTGACCCTGGGATCTCATTAGGGAGCTCAATCTCAACGTGGAATAACATAGGGTTATCTAAACACATCCTATTGCCTATTGATCTTTCCATTGTTGACCCTAAATAGTGATGTGGTAGAACACCTGCATCATAATTGACTTGGGTTGTACACCCCAAGTACACTCTCAACTCGTTGGCCAAACGAGGAGTGGTATTCTCGACAAGCCCAACTTGTGGGTATGATACGAACTGGGTTATACTCTGCATAGACCAGACATGGGAGCAACATCTTCAACCATATGGGTAATATATAGGGGTCATACCCTATTGTCTAGAGTTCCTTCAATGCCAAAAGCCCTTTACCTGAATTTCTCACCCTGTGAGCTCAAGCAAGAAGGAAGAGTTGCCTTAGTGTCCTCGATCAATGTTGATCTCATCATACTCGAGTTTGGTACCATCTTGTTTGAATAGCAGTTGTTTCCTATTCATACTGGACATCAAATAAAATATCATGTCAGAACACAAATAATCATATAAACCACAAAAGGATACCATAATCATTGACGCCAACCTAAGCCGACTTTACACAAAGTATGCATATTAAATGCATAATCTCATCTATCCCAGGAATTTCAATTTCCCACCTATTCAAACCTTCATCAGTTAAGGTTTAAGGCCCCCTTAATTAAATCTCACATGGAACGATTTGTTAACTAACCCCAGTCTGACCCTTAGTTAATCCTTTTTCATCTGGACTTTATTCACCCTCATAAACCTTCGTTAATATTTATGCAACGTGCACATTAACCAAACCTCACTCTTAACCTAGGTTATATTCGAACTTATCCCATAAAAACTTTAATCGCTTTATTTCTATTATAATTCTTACATAATAGAAATACTCCACAAAGCGTACATGAACCTTATCTTTATCGCAATTGCAGGGTTCAAAGGACTCTTAAGAACTTGGCATTTAAAACTCCCGATTTGCGGGATGTGATCACGCTTTCCACCATTCTATGACCTTTGTATATTTCCCTACACTCTACCTTTATTACATTCATTCCCCACTGTTGATTTCACTCATCAAATCAACCACTGTCGTAATATCACAGATCATACCAACATGTAACTCTTCATCGCATTCCCAAGACTCCTCCTCTTGCATGCGATATGCGATAAACACAACCAGACTCCAAGTAAAATGAAACTGGGTCCATAACCTTCTCAGGTCTGCTATGTTCCAAGCATTATCGACCTCAATCTCCACCATTGATGTTACCTTTAATCAGACCGTTGATGACTTCCCGATCAATAGAGCTGCTTGGTGGTCCTGCGTCGTAGATCAAACCCATTTGATCCGACAATCCACAACGATATCGCAAATCACAATTTCTTAGGGCCAAGGTACATCAACCATGAAATATCGTGATGCGAACTAATCAACGATCACATCGGACATCACACATTGCATTTTCTTAAGGCCCGAGGTTCATTCATTCACAAAGGAAATATTGCGATGCGGGGCTTATCGGAGATCCTCTAACGTTTGATCAAGCGCACTTGATCCAATGGTTAGCAGTGATATCGCACGACCATAAAAGCGATTTCCTCTCTCCTATCTCCATCATTCATTCCTTTTACTTAATGTTGCGTGACTTAATCTTGGCCGCCCATTGCTTTCAGCCTCATTCGTTGATCTTATAGATTCAACGGCTCCTGTGCATCGTCACTTCATTCCTTCATCCTTCTCTTTACCTCAGTTTCATGCCGTTTCTTCAATGTTCTGCTGTGGTTTCGGTTTTCTTCAGAGTTCTGGTCCCTCCTTGTTTTGCCACACAACCCTCTCCTGAGCTTAACTTTGCGTACTCTTTAACCACTGTCACTTCCGAACTTTACTTTGATCCCTCAATCAAATTCAACAATCCGACACGTTCCTTATATCATTCTCCTTTCGTATTCTACCTGAACCCCACCTGCATACATATACTGTGCAGAATTACACTAATTACATAACTCCATACACACCACACAATCAGAAATTGAATTCTCTGTATTGATAAATAAACATTTACGCAACTTCTCTCTCAGGCTTGATTTCCAATGTCAGTGGCCTCTGTTTCACAATCTTCCTGTAGACTTACAATCAACTTCTTCACACTCTAACTAGCTAACCAACTAACCATCTAACTTAACTAACTCTTTTCTCTGCCTTTTTGGCTTACATTTATACAAAATGATTCTACAACCAATTTTTGGTTTAGATCCATAAACTTCTCAACAAAATCCTAAAATCTTTTCCTTATCTCTAAGGATCCT
>APFE031630587.1:0-10160 GCA_000404065.3 Pinus taeda | reverse complement strand
AGTGTTAGAGGTGAGTGAAAGAGCAAGACAACTGTCAGTTGTGACTATAGTTGTGCATGTGATTTTCACAATCAGTGGGATTGAGTTTCTAATGAGGATTGCATAGTGTTACACAAGGGAAACACGTGAATGGTTCATCCATTCTCTATGCAAGATTGCGCAATGGAGGCAGGCAAGCAGCGGAGGAGATTTGAGTTAGTGATTGATTTAGATCTGAGCTAGTTTGTGTGTAACAGGTGGAGATAGTACTGAGTACTTGTGAGGAGTATTATACTATGTATTGTTACATGTTCTCAATCAATATAATATACAGATAGTTGGGGGTTTTCAGCTTTATGCTTTCCCTGGGTACATACTGTGTTGATATGTGTGATTGATGCTTCTATATTCGCATGTAATTGTTTCTTCTTTCGCAAATTGACGATCAATGATAGATGAGATTATGTATTATGCATGCATTCTGCAATAGTGTATAATCAGGATAATCTCAGTTGAATAAGCGTCATATTATTCATAAAATTTCTACATTATGTAGTAGCAGGTAATGAATCACCAAGGTAACATAGAATGGAGGAGTAAAAGGGTCCTTCTCTTCCACATGTAGTCCAAACACAATTGTAGGCCTTTCCTCTTAAAGGTTAAGGCTATCTTGTAGGGGAGTAGTGGTGGGTGAAATCATAAACTGATGCAGTTGAGCTTTATAACTAGGTTGTTTCAATAATTGAGTCAAAATGACAACTATCTTGACTTTCTCCAACTCGTTCTGAAGACTGAAGGAAGAGGGATTCCTATAAATTTTAATAGACATAATAGATTTTTTGTTCTCACTGCATATTGGATTTATCTGTGGGGGAAATTGCTTGGTTTTGGAGGCTCGAGACTCATTTGGAATAGGATTGGAGGATTATTTTTTGGTTGGTGAGACAGGTTTGAGTGGTTTATTCCCTTTATCTGTTGGCTTAGGAGGACTTTGGTGAAGAGTTTCTTCATTCTGATCTTGTCCCCTAGAACTTTTCCTAGATGAACTGAGATCATATTTCTTGTGTAGTTGGGCTCGCATAAAGTCAACAAACTATTTACAATAACTATCTATCTCATCAACATCTAGTGGGTCATCCAAATTATCCCCTTCTCCTTCACATGCGTCTATTTCATCTTATTCGTATGAGAGATGAGAGAACTAATTTTATTGAACTTCTATAGTTTCTTCAACAATATCCTCAGCATCATCTTCTAAATACAAATGATATTAAATATGATCTTGTTGATCCTTTCTCTCCCTTTACAAGAGATGCAAGGGAGGCCTCCTATACCGGGGTTAAAATTCCTATTAAGAGTTGGTTGACTCTTTCAAGGAGGGTTTTTGTTCTCCAACTCCACTTTTACTAGTTTTTTAGACAAATTCCTTATCATCATTTTCATCTCCTATAACTTTTGTTATTGAGTTTCCTTTACATGGCCTGAAGAACTAGCTTCTTCCTTCCCTCTCCTCCTGTCACCGTATTCAACCCTCCCTTTCCACTTTCTAGTGGATGTGAAATTTTCTTCGACTTCCAGGGCATCTGTTTGGATTTGGTCTAGAGTACAAGATTTTCTTTCTCTGAGGATAAACCCAAAATCTGGTTCAAAGGCTCCAACAAAAACAACTTTGGCAGTAGCCTGTGATTTAATTTCAGTAGGGTGACTATTATATAATTTATTAAACCTCTTTATAAATTCTGAAAGATCTTCATTATGTTTTTTTTTCATTGCATTAAATTCTGTAAGAATATACCCATGGTCCCTCTTCTCACCCCATTTATGCATGAATGAGTTGTCCATCTCCTCCCAAGTATTAATAGAAGCATTAGGTAGGATCTTGAACCATTTCCTGACCTCTCCATCCAAAGACTAAACAAAAAGTCTTAGGACTACGTCCAAATTGTTGAGCCTTGGTATTGCACCAAGAGTGTTGCAACTCCTAAGGGTACCTCAACTCTATTTATCAACTCGATATTCATACAAACATCGAGGTGACAATGTTATATACACAGTAGATGGGATTCTACTCACACCACCCTCAACTAAGACATTTGATCAATAGCGCTGCAAGACCATTCTTTCTACTACATTATAGGGAAAGTAACTAATGCAGGTGAAATTCAGAAGCTAGCTATAATGATAAAAAGAAATTTTTTTTTAAACCTAAACTTGTAAATGTTATTGAATCAATTCATGAAAAGATAAGAGCTACACTACTTGCAGAAAGGGAACTATATTATCTTGCAATCAGCCATATAGCTATTAAGTCTACTTGAAAACAAGAAACTAACCTACCAAATCATAACTCAAGATTCCATGCATCATCTATCTAGCATACACTTTCATATAAATCAATGTTCTATTTGTGCTAAATCTGTGATAAAGAAACTAATGCTATTCTATTTTGTAGTGAAGGGAAAGGATGGTTGGAATGGCCTAGGTGTTTCCCTTGATCATGGAGTCACAACTAGGGTTTAACCTAATTCTAAAATGAGTCAATATTTCATCACAGGTCAAAACAGATGGTTAAACAGGCCGCCATAGGCATGCTACATGAGGCTGCTACAGGTGCCCTGTATTGCTACAGGAAGGCTACCGAGAATGTTTAGGAGGTAGGAATGATGAGTTCAAGGGATGATGAGGCTAATGGAGGTTGTGGTAGATGGATGAAAGGTGGCCAAAATCCTTAGCCAAGCTTGGAACCTAAGGAAGGATTGTTTTGAACTAGGAGAGATGCTCAAGGTGACCTAAGGGAATGATCTCAAGAACAAAATTTGGGATTCATCAAAGAAGGTGAGGAAGTCTAAGATAGATATGGTTAACGTCCCCTTACCTAAAGATCCAAACAACCCTGAAACATCACATTCACATACTCTTTTATCATTGACAAAATGAAACTACTAATATTGGAAAAGATGAGTTGAATTTAAATGCCATCTAATCTATGCCAAAAACTATGATATAGTCAATAAATTAACTCCTAAGCTGCAAAAATCATATACAAAACAAGATGAATAACATAGACCTTCTTCAAAGAAATTGTAAACATAGATTTTTTGGACTATGATTATAGATTCTCCCATTCATTCTCCCATGAGAGAGATGAGATAGAGGTTGGAATCGAATGGATTTTTTGAGGGGTTATGTTCTAATGAAATGTAGAAAATCGATAAGCACTCTAAGCTAAAAAATAAATACCAATACATAAGAGGGACCTATGCCACTAGGGTTGGGCCCAAACTCAAGAAAATTAGCCCTCTGGAACTAACTTAGTGATTAACCAATATTAACATTCTCATTATCGTTGCATCAATGTCAAATGCATCACATAACCAGTAAAAAAGAACAATATCAAGTGCTTAAGCTCGATAGATTCCTAGCTGAAAACAAAGATCGAATCCTAATGATATATTTTTCATGTTTATTTATACAAGAGGGTAGCTACTAGCATCTCCCTAGAAAATGGGAATTTTTGTCTCCCAAAACCTGAGAAGGGTGGATCTTGATCTTCTTTAACTGCACTTTCTTGGTTGCCAATGACCTCGTATTGCTTGGCTACCAATGAACTCAAACTAATGAGAGAGAGTGTGGTGATCTAGGCTGATTGAGGGAGTTAAGGGGGAGGACAACCTTCTAGAATCTCTCCATGTTGTCTACTCCGAGCTCCTGCATTGAAATCATCTAAAAAATGCTCCATTTCATGCATTTAAACCATATTAGGCCACGTGACATAGAAAAACATCTTTTACCCCTCACTAAGCATAATATAACAAAGATTGTAAATAAATGTGAGAAAGAGATAGTTCTAAAGTTGTAGGATGGAATTATGACCCTTATGATGTACCTATTGATGAGACTCATCATCACGCCCCTACTGAAATTGTTTCTCATCCTCTAAGCAACTTGGTCATCTATGTCCATGTCTTTCATGGCCCCTGGTGGCCTCCCTGACATCCCAAGGTTCTTTAGATGGTGTACCTTCTTGTGGATAGAAGCTTGGATTATTTTCTAATTATGTCCACTCCTTCTTATCCTTTGCTTCATTTTATTCCTTCCTGTAGGCCTAAAAACAAGGGTGGAATGATCTTGAGTCTGATCCAATTGACTTTTAATCTTTACATAATTCTTTTGTATAGGGGTGTCCTCTCCAATGCATTCCTCAGCCTTTCAGGAGAGTGATATTCTATGATCTAGAGACTGTGGGGTAAGGCATTCCATCTCCTCTGGCAAGCTTGTTGTCTTTCTGTTCCCACAAACCTAAGTGTTTCTTCAAAATGTGATATGGCTTGTTCCTGGGTGGAAAGGTATTTGGGTGCTAGGTCAGCATCATTGAAGATGATGCTATAATTGCTAATGACAAACATTGGGCTCATTAGCTTTTCCCTGATATATAATGGTTCCTTTAATTCCTTTTCCATGACTCTCTTTACTTCCCAACTCTTTCCTCCTCATGAGTCATCTAGGATGGTAGGGCCGTCAGCTGTGCATCCCCTAATTTTTCATCGAGATCCCAATATTCATACAATTCAGGGTGAGGCTATGAATTTAAAACTCAACTAATTTTTCTCTATCTTGTATGCTAACTTGGTTGAAAAATTCAATGAACTATTTGTAATCTTGAAATGGAATAGACTAGGTTTTTATTTGGAATTGGAGCCATTGCTCTTTAAGAAATAGTGCATAAAAGTTAGATGGTTGTCTGCACTTTAATGCAACCATGGAGAGGTTTTCCATTGTGGAAAGTTGGGTTTCCTTATCCTTCAACTTCTCCCTCAACCACCTATTTTCTTCCTGTAACTTCTCCTCATTATGGACTCCCTCTCTCTTAGCTCACTTAATTCCTTGCCCATTTCAATGACCTTTTCTTCCATGAGGTCCATGTCTTCCACCTTCTTAGAATTAGCAATTTTCATCCATCTATGGGTTCTTCCTCTTTCCTTTTCTAGCTCAAAAATAGTGGGACTACAAATTTTTAGGGAATAATTCTCCCTCCTTCAATGAATTTATAATAGGAGCTTAGGCTAGTTAGTGGACTAGGATCCTGGAGCTCTAGGAAGTCCTTCTAAAATGTTTTGGGGAAGCTGATACCTCTTGTAGGTATTGTGTCACATTCTTCCTCTCCTATTGCTCATTATGCCCCTCCTATAACATCCTCTACTCCTCCTATAACACACTCTATTTTTCCTGTAACATACTCTGCCCCTCCTATAACTTCCCTTTTTATTCTTATTGGAGGGTGCTAGGTGTCTTGGGTTGTTTGAAGGAGGTTGATCTAGTGGTGGGCCTCCTTAAATATGGTATATGGGTCTTTGTTATGGGTTTTGGAGAGGTGACCTCTTTAATTTTTCTTTCAATGTGCCCCACCTCCTATTTCTTGCTTGGGGATTCTTCAATTGTGATAGGGGCCTTTGTGGGAGTTTATGGCCTCCCTTGCTTGATCCTGGTGCTTTTCCTGGTCTTAAAGTATAATTGGGTTCACCTTTGTCTCTTTCTTTTAGGTTTGACTCGAGTGCTCAAGTTATTTTTAGCAGTGACTGTGGTGGCTTTGTATTCTCTGCCCCATTTGATCCCTAGAGGTAGGGATGTCACTCTGCTAATTAGTTCAAGGCTGAGTGAGATAGCTAACTCCCTCATCACAATGGTGGCACTGTCCTTTGTTTGTGAATTCAAGGCCATGGAAAATTCAAAGGAAATTTCATCATCATACCCTTTCAAAAAATCAAGAATCCTAGCCACTGGTGTCTTCTAAAAATGTCTATCACAAGAAGGTGTAGATGGATTCTTTTGGTATGCGAGCGTTCCCTTCTGTTAAATCCTCCCTCCATATCTTCTTTATTTTTTTGGCTAACTGAAGGAGAGATACTTCTTTTAATAGCTTTATTGTATAATTTAGTGGCAAGAGTGAGTTAACATTCCTTGTTTATTATAATTACCTGCATTCCCTTTACTCTACAGCTTGAAAAGGTCTTTCAATTTCACAATTAGATTGTTATTGCCTATAGAATTTGAAGTGCAATTTGCATATAATCTTATGGATGGATGAAGGAGATTGTGGTACTTACTTTTTATCAAGTGTTGTGGGATGAAGGTAATAATTTGAAGAGAAATTTGACCCTCTGTAGTGTTCCTTCACCCTTTAGTCTTCCTGTAGCAGTCTCTCGGTCGTCTTGTAGTAGTTGTAGGCTTTCGAGCCCTAGTACATAATATGCCATTTTTGGCTTAGGTTTGGAGCATTGTGGTGACCTAGAAGTCATGCACGGTTTCCTCTTTTCGACTATTTTCCCCACTTAGACAAATTATTACCTCTTTCCTCGCAATCACCACCCACTATCTATGATCCCAACTCGACTGACGTGACACCTCCAGGTTGCATGAGTGCTTAACATCACTTTTAGTTTACTAGCCGAGGGTGGCCAAGTTAACTGACCACCTCCATCTTATTAAAACATCTTCTATCGACATTTACACATTTTTGTTATTTACACATAGGGAGGAGGTGAGAGTTTTCCATACCTATGCCTACCTCAAGCTTGAATAGATGCATGGATTTACATGCTGAAGCTAGACCACATTATTGGCATCATCAGAGTTGACTTGTTGTGTTTGCTTCCTGTGTATTTCTTCATTGCTCCTCATGATATTTGAATGTTGTGCTTGTTGTGTGTGCAAGTGCCTTGTTGGTGTCTAAGTTGTAACTTCTAGTGTTTCCTACTGGGAGTGATATGAATACTGCAGATTGGCCTCATAAGTTTCCATCACCCCCCTACTGATCAGAAAAAAAAAAACATGAGTAATGATTTCTCTGACGTGTGCACATGCTGCTACAGGAGGAGGTTTTCTTCCTATAGCAGTCCTCTCCTTTTCCTTTGGGGTATTCAAGCTGTATGGGGGTGATGAGAGAGGATGTAAAAGGTATTGAGGAAAATACTAGGACTTTGAGGGAGTAGTGTAGCTTTTCTAGAAATGAAGATGATGTCCTTTGTGTGCTTCTCTAAAAGTTTTCAACAGGGATAAGACAAAGTGGAGTAATTTTAGTTGATTTTTTTTTTTTAATGAAATGGGATTGATGAGTGATAGATGGATAGTGGACCATGGTGGGGTAATCTCATTCATTCTTTCCAGGGTCATGTTGGGCTGTCCTTTTCCTCAGATCTCCCTCATGTAGCTTTTCAGAACCCTCCTGTGTTGGGAAAAATACTAAGGGGGGGGGGGGGGGGGGGAATATTTACAAATCAATAACTTTTTACATTTCATATTCATATTTGTATAAGTGACTTTACTGAATCAAACATGTGTGTGCGTGTGACCATTCTTAAGATAATTAGCATATATCCTTTGAACTTACAATTCAGTTAATCCATCATATGTTTGTCTTCATCTAGTGCATTAGTACTTTATTAACCATTAGAAAAACATTAACCATGTTCTGCAAGAAATAAACCATCACACATAAGAAACACACATGAACACCAATATTTAAGGTGGAAACCCAATGTGGGAGAAAACCACTTGTTGTTGTTGTCTCTATCTTCTTTTTAATATAAAGAATAAGTTGTTTACAATCTTGTACTGGTGCAGACTGATACCAGTGCACAAGCACCCACCTGCATAAGGCTACAACCTTCTCTCATTCTCCAGCTTCTACAGGAAGGGAGCTACAACCCCCTAGCTCTTGTATTGGCTGATATGTTTACAGTACGTAGGTGCTATCCTACAGAAGGCTACTACCTTCACTCTTCTTCCAGGGACCATGTTTCATAAATTTTTAGTCTGGATACTCTTGGTACTTAAAAACACAATTTGTAGGGCATGTTTCATCAAATTTTCATACAGGACCCATTAGTAACATTGAAGCTCAAAATCAATAATAACTGCATCTACCAAAAATCAGTCAATCTGAACTATTAGATCATTGTCACCAGAACACAAAGCTGAACCCAGAACACTGCATCAACAACCAGAACCAATTGCAACCTCAAAAATCATATGTCAGAATGTATATGCTACTTCAGTGAAGTCAACCTGCATGTATATGCTACTTCCTTTAAAAAAACCTGCGTATAACTCTAGCAATATTGAATCACAAAACCTTTGAACCAAAAACTTTACCAATCAATAACATTCTGAAGATCTACTGTCAAAATATAGAGTTCTAAATAGATAACAACAAATATCACCCTTCTCACTCACTCACTCAATCAATCAGACTCAATATCCTTATACAATCAGTTCTACTTTCAGATCTAATGAAGACATCATTTTCAGACAATAGTAAAACAACAACACTGATCAGATAGATCAGTCATCTCTCAACAATAGGATTTTCTTCTGCATACGCTACTTGGAAGTGTCAGACCCATGTGTATACATGCCTTCACCAAGGTGAAACAGTGTATAGGTCTGCAAATAATAACTTATAACTTCGCAGCTATTCCAGACTTCAAATATACCAATATCATAACATTTAAAGGAAAAAAATTGTTAGCACTCAGATCTAGCCTATACATTATTAGATCACATAATGATAAGTCATTTCAGGTATTATGATCCTGATCCATCATTAGATCTCATCCATCATCAAACACTTAGTTGCATACTTACTTCAGATCAAGCAAAGCACCAGAAACCCATAACATGCATATTTTTTTTTGATCTAGCTCTTCATAAGATATTCATTACTTTCACTCCTTCACACTTTAATTTTCACCTCTTTATATACTTAGAAACTTTTTCAATACCTCAGACCAAAACAACCTTTAGAACCTATGGTATTCTTAGACGGGATCAAGTAACCATTATTCTACTCAATATTGTGGGTTAATACCATGGTATGAACCCTTGGTATTCTTTATCCTTAATTTTCCATCCCATATGCGCTTTTCCTTCAGTGAAAGTGCGTGCATACGTATACACTCCTTTTTTCTGTGAACTCGCTTGTATACATGACTTGGACTAGGTGAACCAATGTATATGAATTAATAGAACTCAAAACTTTCTTTTTCTTCAATTTCTTGATTTTGGTCTGTAGTCCTTTGTTCGATCCTCCTATTCTTCTGTGCCATTACTCAGTTACCTTTGTTACATTTTGAGTTGTCATCATACATCCCTTCTGAAATGATTCCTTTGAACTATCCTGCATTTTGTCATAGTTGTAAACACAACTGCCATGTATTCTGTCACATCCTTTTTATACCTTTATCAATTAGTCCATTCATCGACTAGGTTGTCATCAAGGAAACCTCATCAATTAGGTTGGTTATCAAGGAAAACACTAACCACAATCTCCTTGTATCAAACCTTTGACCATTATTCTATTCCATCATTTTGTCACCTCTGATATCTATGTGTTCCATCATTCTGTCACCTTTGATATGTCATGCAGATTCATCTAGTTACCATATACAAGTGAGTTGCCATCAAGAACAACACATTCATCATAATGCCAACAATCTCCCCCTTTGGACTTGATGGCAACCATAATTGTGTTTATCACATCAAGTTGTAGAACCTGGTAGATATATCAAACAACACCAAGATAATCTCCCCCTTTGACATCAAGGGCAAAGGGCTGACCAATGTAAAATGAATGCTTCCAAATCTGATCTGTTGAATATGAACATTGATCATCATCCCCCTAGGCACATGCTAAATTCTCTGATCAAACTCCGCTTTAGTACATGATGAGATGCACTATACTGTCCATGCCCCCCCTAAGCACATGCAGAGTCTGCAAAAATATTTTTCAAAATTTTAACATGACTCTATAGTGACCTTGCTATCACCATACATCAATCACCCAGCCAAGTGGGGATACACCAAATGACTCAACCACTCAAGCAAGTGGGATTACATATTTGATAGTATCTCAAAAGTCCATACATGACTGAATATGACAATTATTGCATCATAGGTATTTACATGACCTTTACATAAAATGATATACATGACATTTATAACAAATACCAAAGATCTAAACAAGACCATGATAGTCATCAACAACTATCTTACACCATATATGATCCACACCCTAAGCATATGTTAACAACATCTAGAACAACAACCTGTATGTATCCATCATCAGTTTGCAAGATAAGACAATGTACCTTTAATATCATCAATCCGTGACAAGATATGCCACA
>APFE031630584.1:11226-21388 GCA_000404065.3 Pinus taeda | reverse complement strand
AAATTGGTCTATCGGACCTACAATTTTCTTAATTTTTACTTGTTTGGCTCCTCGTCTTTCTTGGTGAGATTGGTGTTGTAGCTTTCTTTTTTTTTCTCTACGGTCTTCCAACTTCCTTTATCTTGCATCTCCTTCATCTCTTCTGGTTCTTGGAATATTGGTGTCTTAGCTTCGCCATCTATTGTGTTCGTTCTTTTGAAGATAGTCGAAGAAGAAGTTTGGTCCGGGAGATCTGCTTTGCTGTTAAATGAAGATTTATTTTCTGCGTTATTCGAATCCTCATAACTGTTGATTTGCTGGGGCGGGATTTCTCCTTGCTTGTCTTGAGAGTTGTTTATTTCTTCCCTGCTTTCTTGTGACTCAGAGTTTTCTCTAGAATATTCTTCTTTGATGACAGTGTAGTGTTCTTTTTGTGCTCCTTCCCACCATGTAGATATGTGGTGGTTTTTTCTAGCAAAAATTTTCTCAGAGGCTTTTGGGCAATTTTTGGCTAGATGCCCTGTCTCAAAGCAGGATCGACATCTGAAGAGGACACTTTCATAATCAAGTTTCTGGTTCCACACATAGTCTTTACTTGTTAGGTTTATTTCAGCTGGGAATCCGGCGCTGAAGTCCATTTCCACACAGATGCGTGCATAGGTGGTTTTGGCATATTCCTCTGTTTCTGGGCACCTGCAGTAAAATTTCCCAATTGCATTTCCGATGGCTTTTAGTGAGGAGAGATTCCAGAGATGCAAGGGTAGGCTTGGCAATCTCACCCACACTGGTGCTGAGGTTATCACTGCTGTAGAGGGATCGAATGATGGGTCCCATGGCTTCATGAATAGGCCTGATTTTTCCCAAAACCAAGGGCCGGAATCTAGAATACATTGTCTGCTTTCATGACTTTCAAAATCTACTATAAAGAAACCCCTAGCACAGGGGTAGATATTAATTTCATCAGAAATGACAGGCTTCCATACCTCTGAAATCCAATTGTGGAGTGCTATCAGCCGCGGCCAAAAACCATTGAACCGGCAAATTAGGGCACTTTCGGAAAACTTCAAAGCTTCATCGAGTGAGGCCTGAACCACTTGGATAGTGGGAGCTGGGGCTTCACTGACGATATGGGCAGGAGATTGCCCTCCAGAGGCGGGTGAGCCACCAGTAATTTTTGCGAAGCTCGGAGCCATATTTAACTTGCCCGTAGAACCCAGCGTTAGAAAAATAAGGCAGAAGATAAGATTAGATCTGGATCTGGCCCCAGAAAATTTAGCAGCTAGATCTAGATCTAACCGTAAAAAATTAGATCTAAAACCTAGCCGTGGAGGGAAATGCAATTACCTTCAACAATACTACTCGACCAAGCCTGACAAATCAGAAATTCTGAACAGAGCCGCTTTCCATATTTCAATTTCTTCTGCTTTGTGAATTCCGCTACTGCGATAATGTTGGAACGTCTGCGCAAATGGGCTGCTAGATCGCTCTGGATGACGCACCACAAAAGTAGAGCCGGCGGGAGAAGTGCAGGAGGTTCGCGATTACAGCGAGAATTCCTGTAGATCCGCTCATGCAGAGACCGGGAGCCGCAGCCGCAGTATAAATTAGTATTAACCCACTGTAGATCAGATCGGCCGGAGAAGTGCAGGACCGGGAGAAGATCAGATCGGCGGGAGAAGTGTAGATCAGATCGGCGGGAGAAGACCGGGAGCCGCAGCCGCAGTATAAATTAGTATTAACCCACTGTAGATCAGATCGGCGGGAGAAGTGCAGGACCGGGAGAAGATCAGATCGGTGGGAGAAGTGTAGATCAGATCGGCGGGAGGAGTGCAGGACCGGGAGAATTCCTGTAGATTAATAAAATTAAAAAAAGCCGAACAAAAAAAATGCTAACAATCTAGCCCTTATTCTTTTCAAAAAATCTGGCAGCAGCAGTTTTTCTCCGTTGAGATGGATTAATTAGCACCTTCAAAAACTTTTGAAAGTGCCCAATTTTATTAAAATCGAGCTAAAACTTATATAATTTTAATTTTAAAGAAAAATTGGAAACCTTATTAAACTGAGGCTTTAAAAAATTCTAAAAGTTAACATAGACTTTTTCACAAATCAAAACGGTTTAAAAGCCATGCCATGGAGGACCCTGAGTGGATGCCTGCCTTCCGTTGGAGATGGAGTAGTCCACCTCCATGAACCTGTCCTTAAATTATAAACAAGCGCTACTTCTGGTTCTAGTTTGCCAATGTAACAGTTCTACCATGGTAAGAGGCAGAGGTGATCCTCTACCCCTATGCAATCAAAGCATTCCTGCATGCTGGCAAAACGTTAATCCTAAAATCCTCCCACTGGGGTCTCCCACTCTCCTCCAACCTTATAGTCTTAAAGTCCTCCCATATCGATTCAGGCACCCTTGCTATCTCCTTCCACGTCCAGGGCAATGAACCGATTGGGGCGCGGCGGTGGTCACTCTCAAACTCCCAAATACGAATCCCTTCTCTCATCGCTGCAACGAAGAGTAGCCGCGACCCGCATGTGACAAGCCGAGGTGAGGAGAGGCGATCATTAAGCAGCTCTTCAGGGAAGGGCGCAAGAAGTAGGGGCACCGGTGTTTCTGCGTCTCTAGTAACATTTGACGGCATGCTGAAACCCACAATACCCAACGGTTCCTGAGGAAGGTGCCCTAAAATGTAGAACGCACCATCGCAATAAACCATACGGCGTTTGACTGTAAAATTCTGTACCTCGAAGAATCTCAATTCAGACGGCAGACGTCCCGCGATTTTCCATGTCATTTCACTGGAATCGTAGAGTTCCACTAAACATCCTGCCGCCCTGCCGGCTTGCCCCAACACCACCACTTTAAAAATGTTTTCCGGTTGCCCGTCGCCATCAACCACGATTGACTTATCGATAATGGTCGTTATCAATGACATGGGGGCAAGCTCGATTGAAGTCCCCGTATAAGGATTGCAAACGCGAATATTGGGGTGCACATACGTTTGTAGAAGGATCTTGAAGTTCAGCAAGAGTAAGCCTGCCGCTGATGATCTACAGGTGACTTCAACGGCGCCGACGCGGGGACCTAGTTCCTCTGTTAGGAAACCAAGGGAGAAGCAGTGTTTCCATGTCCATTTGTAGAAGTCGAAAGCCAAACAAGGAATTTCCGCACTCGAAGAGCAGAGTAGCAAACATGGCTGCTTGTTGATGGGTGTCTCTGCCCATATACTGGTTAAGAAGTATTTAGATGAAAGGATAGCGTTCCATTCTTGGCACACTCTCCGATACCTGTAGACAAATTCCGCGGGTAACCATGCAAATATATTCCTTTCCAAATCTTCAGGAAAATCGTTCCAGTCAAAATCAGCAGGTTCCTCTTCCATTTTTGCTTTGGTGCCCTAGTGTGAGAACCGAATTAAATTTAGATAAATGTTTTTCGGATTAATCAGATCATTAAAGACTTGGTGGAAGTTTCGAACCAACTAATGTGATTTATCTTCACGGCAAAGTGAATAAATCATACAATCATTAAAAATAAATAGCAGAGATGCATCATAGCTCAAGGTTAGCTATCTAAGAATTAAGAATAAATAGCAGAGATGGATCATAGCTCAAGGCTAGCCGTTTAAGAATGAAAAACAGCGATGCATCATAACCCTTGTGGACTAATAAATAGCATACATGCATCATAGCTTAAGGTTAATATCGTTTAAGAATGAATAGCATCGATGCATCATAACCCTTGCCGATATCATAGCCCTAGCAGTTGAAAAACTAGCTGTTGAAAACTACTAGGTGGAGATAGTTAAATAAGTAAATAGAAATTCTAAAAAGTTAGAATGATATTATTTAATATTTTAGTTATTTTAAATATAGTTATAAATTCGTTGTTATGATAAATGATCATAATAAGTTGTTAAGAAAGTTAGAATAAATTCTTTAATAAAAAGAGGATGGGAGATTAAATAAAAATAGTTGTTATATAATTTTAATTAATAATTACTCTATAAGGTTAAGAGTAGGATTCAAAATATTCTAAAAGGGATAGGAAGACAGAGACAAAAGGATCATAAGGAGAGGGCTGGAATCCAACTCTTACTCAATTTCCAACCATTGTCTCTGTTGAGATTTCTAGCATTCCTTTCAATTTCGATTGCCTCCCGAAGCTTCCTATGGTGGAAATGATCAACCCTAGCAATGATTCTAGAATCCTCAATACAAATATGGTGTTTCGATTTCTCTACATGCTCAGCCAGAGTCGAAGAGCGGGAACGAATGTTTCTTATGTTTGCAGTGTGCTCATGGATCCTCTGGTTAATTCATTGGCCCGTTTCTCCAATATAAGGAACATTGCAGGAGCATGGAACAAGGTAAACTCCTTTCATGTCATTCGGGTCGATAGGGTCCTTAACCGAACCAAGAGAATTTTTAATGGTCCTCAAAGGTTTGAACGAAGAGGACGCATTATTCCTTCTAAGGATATGGGTAATCCTATCTGTGGTCCGTTGAATAAATGGGAGATGAACCTTCCAGATATGATCAACAAAAGGTCCTTTACAGGCTCTTTGAAAGGTCTTGAGGCTATGAGTTTTGTTGTACCCATTAATTCTAACATCTTCAAGGAGATGAGATTTCTCCTCTTCTAGGTGGTGCTGAGAACACCAAATTTTTGAGTAGGAAAATGATGAGAGCTAGCATGAAGGTATTGTTTCGTGTGAGTTTTTTTTGCGAAAAACTTGGTGAGAAACGAAACAATCATTCATTCTGGAGTGGAGAATGTCGAGGAAAGGAAAGCATCCATCCACCTCAACTTCCATCATGAACTTGATGGATTCAGATTAAGGTGGTATAGAAATAGATCCAACTTCTCACGACCATGGGGCTAGATGACGCAAGTGTCATCAACAAACATCATCCACTTCTTAGGGTGAAATTGAACTAAGGATAAAGCCTTGGACTCAAAATCTTCCATAAATAAGTTAGCAACAATAGGGGAAAGAGGGGAACCCATCGCAACATCGCATGTTTTCCCATAGAATTCATCGTGGAAACTAACGCTTAGCTATGATGCATCACTGCTATTTATTCTTAAAGATTGTATGATCTTTTCACCTTGTCCTGATGATGAACCACATTAGTTGGTTCGAAAAGTCGACTAAATCTTAATGATGTCATTAATTCGAAAGACATTTTTCTACAATATGGATCTCAAAAGTCTCATATAAACCGAATTAGTTGTACAACCAAATTTAAGCGACGAGGAAGTTGCAATGAAATCATTTTATGTATGGATGTTCTTGACCCATACCCTTTGATCAAGCATTCAAGTCTTTTAAGTTTAATTAAAATTGCTAATTATATATTTATTTAATGTTATGTTATTGCAATAATAGAGTATTTTTAGGTGGTCTTATAGATTATTTTTTAATCCGGCGGGGTGCAAAATATCATTCATTATTTTTATGTGATCTAATAATTTATTTTTTAATCCATTTGTAAACCTTAAAATGTTATTCATGTATTACTAATAATAATAGAGTCATCTTAATCTTTCACTTTCTTGACGTGTTATAATCACAATTTTTTTTTATAAAGAAGTTAAGTAAAACATATAACTTTCTCATTGTCTCTTTAGCTATTGTATCTAAAGTTTGTAGAATTCCATGTGTGAAGTTTCATTTTCACTCAATAAATATTATGGGAAAATTATAAAAAAAATGTACTTAGTTTTTTTTTAAATATGTTCATGTATTAATTAATTGTAAATGCATTAGTTATTTGTAAGCAATCTCATAAACTATTTTTTAATCTGATAGATGTTAAAATATTATTCATGCACTAATAATAATAATAATAATAATAATAGAGCCATCTTGATCCTTCACTTTCTTGAAGTGTTATAATCGCTAAAAACAATTATAGGGAAGTTAAGTGAAACATATAACTTTCACATTGTTTCCTTCGCCACCGTGTCTAAAGTTTGTAGGATTCCATATGTGACGTTTCATTTTCACTAATGAATATTATGGGAAAATTAAAAAAATGTAATTAGTTTTTTTTTTTAGATATCGTTCATGTATTAATTATTTTTAAGTGATCTTATAAACTATTTTTTAATCTCATAGACATTAAATATGATTCATGCAATAATAATGATAATAATCAAGTCATCTTAATTCTTCACTTTCTTGAAATGTTATAATCACTAAAAACAATATCACTTTCTTGAAGTGTTATAATCTCTAAAAACAATTATAAGGAAGTTAAGTGAAACATATAACTTTAACATTATTTTCTTAGCTATCGTGTATAAAGTTTGGAAGATTCCATATGTGAATTTCCTTTTTTACTAAATGAAGATTATGGGAAAATTGTAATTTTTTTCTTTTAATTAACATGGAGTAATAACAAATTATTATAAATAAATAATAAATATTAAAATTATGAAAAATAATATATATATCTATATATATATATATATATATATATATATATATTATATATATATCTATATTCCTTTCCTTCAGAGTATTAATAATTTGACAAAACTTACACCTCACTCACATAACAAAATCTATAGTCTGAATAACATCTGTTAAAATAGAGTGGCTAATTGACAATGGAAGGGTTTTCAGGCCGGGACCATTTGCAGTCAAGCTCAGAAGATGCAGTATAGTTCCAGCTTCTCCCACTGTAATGAACCCACTTCCGCCTCACAGTACGTAACCAACCTCAGATTCTCTGATTGGCACGATCACATGTGACATTTTCTTGCAGAAGGGTTTGTTTTTTAGCTAATTTGTATTACACCCACCACTATCGCCATTACATTTACAACTACGGGAGCCCCATCACCCCTGCAGGCAGCTGGCGCAAATCGCTTGTGACAGTTATGGAAGAATTAATAGATTATTTGGCGGATTTGTTGGAGGACATGCCTATCTAGACACAACCACATTCTTCTCTGACTGGTTTTTTTCCTTCGACAACAAACTTTCCTAAGTCGTCGACACTTTTCCCTCCATCTCCGATACCAAGGTCTCCTCTGTAACCCTCCCGGAAGATGCGCCATCTCTACCGGACCTCGTCTCTCAACCCTTATCACCTTCCTCACTTAGTTTCGTGGACCTCCCACCAAACCCTCTTGGAGGTCTTGTTTTTGAATCTGCCATTGACTGATTCATGCAACCCTTTAGTGGACCACCTCTCGGCTTCAAAAATGCCTGTGTCTACCCCAATCACTCCACTGACCTCGTCCGCTCCTTAATCCAAAATGGATCCAAAAACCCTATAAGTCTTTAAAATATTTCAAAAGATGAAAACTATGGCATAAGGATAAACTCTTAAAAAGGTGGATAACACTATCGAGAGGCAAAAGCATGGAGAAATCATTGAAAAATAGAGTATCGACGTTTTAAAGATACTTTGCATAGGAGCCGTTAGATTTGGCCGATCAACGGTCTAGATCTGATCTGCGAATTGCAATCAGCGGTGGCAAAGGGAGGCTATTGGCGGATACCACCAGAAATACGCGACAACGATCAGTAGGGTCAATGAGGATCATCGATCAAGCGTGTAGATCGATGGCCCATGTTGCATCACAATATCGCATCTACAAACCACAGTGGAGCGATTACAATCGGCCTAGGGCAAGTGCAATATGTGATTGCGATTGATCGCATCGTAATATCACATCGGAACATTTCATTGAAGTAGGGCCGATAATAACTATGAATACGATAGCTGGACCTGATAAATATTATGAATGATATTTGATAACATTTCAAGCCCGGGAAACAGGGGTTTCCTTTGTATTTTACATTTTCATTAAATAAACGAAATGCAAAGGAAAATGTGTCAATGCGATATTACGGACCCGAAAGGGTTTATCAATGTTGTTATATATGATTTCAAGTCTCATAAAGCCATTTTTCACGGTTTTTTAATATTTTTAATGTATTCTCAATAAAAAGGGAAATCATGATATGAGCGGGATTTCAAGTGGGGCAAGGGCGGTAAGTGGTTTGAGCGAGGCTCTGCCCAATCCCATACAATGGCTGCCACATTTCCAGGCTGAGGAGAGAGAAAACCACCCTCATTGGGAAGCTAACCCCCATGTGAAAGGGCCGCCCGAAACCAACCACAGCTGTTGCATCTGGATCTCCCAGATCAAAGGTGGAGATGCGATGCCAGTATACAGGTGGAACTCATAGGATTATAAGGCATATTTATGGATATTTGAAGTCTAATAAATAGTGTTTCTTGGACTTTTCCTGTGCTTGAACGCGTTTCTCTATGTAAACAGAAAATGACCAATTTTGGGATTTCAATGGCCCGATGAGCCATTCCGTTATAGTACAGGTGGCCACTATCTCTAGAAGCATTTAGCAATGATTGCTAACGCTCAGAAAGGGATCTGAGCGGGTAGAGGTCAGAAAGCCAAAGAGCCCGAGAAGGTGAAATGAACAGTTAGCACAGATTGGCTTTAAAGCCACAGATAGAGAGCAAACAAAGACAAGTAGTGTTGAGACAGAGTAATAGAGACAGGGAGTCTATGTACTCAGAAGAAACTTGGGGGATCCAAGTAAAGAATTATTGTTTTGTATCTATTGTGTGAGGCTCAAATTGAGCTCACTGTTGTAAAACTCTGTTTTTGAGGACATAATAGAGAGGTCACCACTGAAGGCTGGACCAGGAGACGTAGACTAGGAGTGTTGAGTGAACTCCTTATTAAACTTTGTTGTGTTTATGTGTGTTGTTTATTATGTTCTTTAACTGCTTCATTGTTTATGTATTTTGCAATCTTATCGATCTATTTCACAAAGTAACATAGGCAAATCCATGCACATGAGTCTATAATACGTTAATAATTATTTAATATCTCATTATCAGATCAAGTGGTATGAGAGCTTTAGGTTTGCGAAGGTTAGACAAGATTATGCTAGATTGTTGAATGCTAACTAGGTCAAAGCTGAAATTAGGAGAAGGAGAACTAGTTGAGACTAACCCCAAAATTGGAAGAGTCTACCTTAGGAGGAAAATGGCTGAAGAAATTCCCTTGGAATGAGACTCTTAGTTCATGGACAGTTTCATGACCATCAGAGCCATGGTTGAAAAGATGTATCGAGAATTTAAGAAAGGACGAAGTGAGGATACTTCAACCTTCAAATAGGACAAAGGAACAGAGAAACCTCTTCTAGATGGCCATTCAGAAGGAAAATGGAAAGGAAAAGAGCCTCCTCTATCAAAACCTCATTCTAGCCCTTTGATTAAATTAGATGTAAAATTTCATTTGCCAATATATGATGGAGAGTTAAATGCAGAAAAGCTAGATAAATGGATTAGGCATATTGATGTGTATTGCAGGGTGCAAAACATCGATTCAGAAACGAAAAAGATTTAGCTGGCTAGCCTTCGCCTTGGAGGAACTGCCCTAGTGTCATCGGAAGGCAGGACACAAGTTGATTTGAAGAAGCATGGTAAAATTCTTTCTACCTAGAGTGAATTTGTTTTGCCATTAAAAGAAAATTCTATTGACTAGCTTATATGCAGCAGGCAATGATGATTTGGAAAACTCTTCGCCAGCTAAAAGGGAAAAGTGTACAAAGCTATACTCAGGAATTTAGAAAAAGAGCTTTAATTCTATGCATTTCTCTAGACTCACCTGAAACTTTGTTGAAGTATATAGGTGGTCTACACAGCTATTTGAGGCACACCATTCTCATTTTTAACCCCACTAGAATAGATGAGGTATCTGTTCAGGCTACACATCTAGAGGCTAGAGGCAAGATTGTGAACCGAGAGATTGGGGGATCATCAAAACCCACTGCAAGCAAGAACAAGGAAAAGAGGAAGCAAAAATGGAAAGAGAGGAAGGCAAATGTTGTACAGAAAGACAAACCTTCATGCACTCACTGCAAGAAGGATGGACATGATGATGAACATTGCTAGTTTTTGCATCCAGAGCTGAAACCCAAGAAGTTCGATGGTAAGACGAAGAAGACTAGTGCTATTATTCAAAACGATTTTGGGTCAGACCCAGGTGATGAAACAACAGTCACAGCTGCAGGTATAAAAGGTAAAAATTCTAAAGCATCCACTAGTAATTATGCACAATCTATTGATAATGAAGAAAATGAGAGAAAAAGACATGAGCTTTTTCATATTAGAGTTATTTCCAAGCATCAAA
>APFE031630573.1:59039-83600 GCA_000404065.3 Pinus taeda | reverse complement strand
ATTCAAACAAATCCTAAGCTATTCTTTTTCTCTATTTACTATGATCATGAACATATATGAATTATTTCATACACAGAAAGACAAGAACACGGTTCAGAATAACTTATTGTTCTAGCAAATGACACAAGAATTCTACAACATAACACACTCATTCATTTCCACCTTCAGACAGTATAGGAACCAGGAACTCCACCAACAATTTGTATTAGCCAAAATGTTTCAGATATACAATACAGCTCTTCTGAAAGAGTTTCACTACAACCCACCCTCAATACGTTCTTTGAGGGGATATATATACAAAAATAGGATACAAAATATCTCAATAGTGAGTTATTGTGCAATAAATTGCACCACCAACTCTCTTACAAAAAGTAAATGAAAGATATAACTATAGCAATTAATGCTGAGATGGCAGCTATCTTCCTGTCAGACAATTTTTTGACTTTTTTGGGTCAGCAAAGCTGGCTGTAGCTGTGCCTTTAATTCTGCGTTAATTGAGCCTGTTGTCTGAGTGCTTTGATGAGTCATTGTCCAAATGCTTCTTGTGATATCTGCGTGCTTGATTTTTGTGCTGACCTGTATTGTGACTGAGATCTGAATTTTCACAAAAAGAAATAATATAGTTGGATCACCTGGGCAGTACTTCCAGCATTGTCTGCCACCAATCAGCTGGAGGTAGCTGATGTCTCCTTATTTTTACAAGTGTTTCATCTGCTTCAGTATATCTGTAAAAATTTGGGGGCACTTCAAATAGATGATTTATCTCATGTGCAAGAAAAAATAAATTTTCTAAATTGTCATACAGAGACTGCCCAAAGGGAGGCCCTGCTTCTTCTGTGGAGCTGGTGGAGGCTGTGATCTGATTCTCAACATAATTGTTGATCCTTGTGATATATTGATCATATGACAGCAATTGTCCTGTGCCAGTCACTCGGCTAGGCAGTCCTTTATCATGCAATACTGTCATCTTTGCCCTGAATTCATCAATTTCTGCCTTCATATCCTGACATTTCCTTTCTAGAGTTTGAGTGAAATTTCTCAAAGTCAGCACTTTTTTGGCTGTCAGGATAGTGTCTATTCTGCTATTTATTTCCAGTGCTGCCAATTCCTCCCTGGTGTGAGTATTGAGGAAATGTATCATTTTATTGGCCTGCTCAGGCATGATTCCCAGTGCTGTTCTGGCCCTTTGTATTTCAACATGAGCTATGCCTATTAGTTCAATCTGCTCATGTATTGCCTGGATTGACCTCCATTGGTCATGGATTGATTGGCCAATTTTGGTCCAGATTATCTTCTTGATTTCTGCCAAGGTTTTGCCCAGAAGCAATTATTTTTCCAAAGCTTTCACTTTGGCCTCCAAGGCTTTTATCTCTCTTTGCTTCTCTGCCACTGTCATTTTGGATTTATCATAGCTGGCCTCTAGTTTGAACAGTCTTTCTTTGGCCTCATTTATTTCTGTCACTTGAGTTTCAAGCTCCTTGACAGCTTTCATTAAGTCCTCCATGCTCATACTGGACTCTGGTGCTGTTGTTGCTGTTGTTGCCTCTGTAGTTGATGTTGCTGTCGTTGGTGCTGGAATAGCAGGAGGAGCTACTGCTTGTGTAGGAGGAGCAGAGCCAGGAGTTGTAGATATTTGAGGTGGCTGCGAAGTTGATTCTCCCTGTCTACCTTGCCATGCTTTCTCCAATTCTTCTTCCATCTCTAGTATTCTTTGATTCATCTTCATAAGTAAATCCATGGTGTCATCAAGCTGTTTTTCGTGTGCAAGTTCTGCAGTGTCAGGGTGAATAGTTGCAGGCAGCTTTGCCTGTTTCCTGAGTGCAGCAATATCATCCCCCTTCTTTTTCATGAGGGCCCTGATACCCTTTGGATTCTTAGGATCATGTCCTAAATCAATAATTATGTCTTCCAAAGTTTTTATTCTGTTTTCCTTAGCAGTGGAAGACATCCTTTCCAAATCCAACTGTGTATTAGTATTTTTCAGTGATTCTTTTAACTGATGGGCTAGCATGGCCTTGTCTGCAAGCGTAGCATAGACCATTTCTCCTGTTTGCTTGTGTAGCTCTATTTGATCCATTGGATGTATGTCTTTAGAAAAGACCTCCAAGTTTGTTTTTATGTAATCATCAGAGTGAGATGTGGAACTTAGCTTTAAATGAGTAAACATTTTGTCCTCCTTGATATCATAAGCAGCCATCAATCTTTGTTTTTTGGAGGGAGTTGCCTTCAAGAATTGATCATAGAGTTGTACTCTCAACAATTCATTTTGTGCCTTGATCTCCATGAAACCCCCTTTGATACTAGCTGGTTGCTTGCCCTACTGTCTTGGGGAGGATACCTCTGTGCTTTGTTGCATGGCTTGTTCCTGCTGAAATGAACTAGTGGCAGTCTGCTGGCTGGATTGTCTTTCTCTGCTTTGGCTTTCTGCTCTTTCTTCACTGATGTCTTCTTCCTCGATGTGAGGGTCAATTCTTGGCCTCTTGGCCTCTGGTTGCTGTGTTGACCCACTTGGAGGTGTGGCCTCCTCTCTATCTCATTTTTTGCATCTCTCTTCATTGAGAGGTGTTTGCAAAACTGGAATCTGGGGTGCCTTAGTTTGTTGTAATGGGGCTTACCCTTGATTTTGTTCTTTTGAAGTGTTGGGCTGCCCTGCCTCTGTCTCTTGCTGTTCATCCATCACTTCTTTGCCTTTTGTTGTAGTAGATGCCTGCTGGGTGGTCTGTGCAGCTGCAGCAGCGGATGTGCCTTCTCCCGCTTAGACTGGTTGCTTGAAAATGACCTGCTAACAAGAATCCAAGTCAAGAGTTTTCTCTAAGTCTTTCACAGTCTGCTCCATTGTCTCCTCCTGAGTAAATTCTTCTACTAATGTACCAGGCACCCACTCATCTCGGTTGGCAAAGTGTTCAATTTGTGGATATGGGCAGTGTTTATAGGCTAACAGCCTATACTTGACTCTCCTAGCACTGATAAAGCCTTCAGGGTCATAAGGGACCCACCAGAAGCTCCTTTTGAGTTTAAGCTGTTGCCCCAATATATTATCAGCTTCTTGCCAACCATCTTTCTTGTTCATCATGAAGGGGCCTAGGTGGTCTCTGAATTTGAGATTGGCTTTCTTCTTGGTACTATGGAAATGTGTAAGGTCAGAATTGATGAGTTGCCTATAGTATTCCAAGGCAAACAATCTCATAGGCACATATCTTGGGAGCCCGTAAGGACAGAGCTCACAGCCATAGATCCTGATGACTGTGTGATTTTGGTATAAATACCAATCACCTATTTTGTAGTTTCTGGACAGCTGTAAGATTTTCTGCATATCTTTACACAATCTGGCAGGAGGAGTCCTTTTTAAGAGGCATGTAACAGGATAGACAAATTGGTCAATGAATTCACAGTAGGAATAGGGAGAGTTCTCGACTTGGTGGAAGACTGAAGACTAGAAGATGACAGACCTTCTCTCACCTTGTGAATCCAGTTTCTTGATGTGGCACTGGAAACAATCTGTCTGATAGTACATGAACAGGTGATAGATGTATGATGAATATTTGAATATTGCTTCCCTGTCCAGCCTCACCAGTTGGTCATGTATCTTGTTGGCAATAAACTTGGCATAATTGTATTTTATAGCGGGGGGCTTCCCAAGGCTATATGTAGATAACAAGACCAACACAGTTTCATCAACATGTTCATTTGTGGAGAACCCCAAGACAGAGGATATCATGTCCACAAGCAGCTTGCCTACCTCATTGAAATTTGCATAGGGGAAAGGAGGTGGCCCAGAAGGCTGGCAGTCTGCTCTCATGAAAGTTTTAGCCACTGCAGCAATGTCCATGCTAGAGAGCTTGGAGCCCTCATCCAGCAAATACTTTATGGAAAAAGGGTATAGCAGCTGGGTTTGTTTGTAATTCAGCATCTGATTGATGGAGTCTGGTGTTATGTAAAAGAGGATGCTCCCAGATGGAGACTTTACAGCTCTGAGTTTTTGGTAATAATTTTCTGCACAGAGGTGAATGAATTCAGGAAAGACATTTACAGATGGCAAGAAGTAGGTAGGCAGATTAGACTCTCAGATGCCATACATGTCACTGTTGTCCAAGTGACTGTTCCTTAGCTGGCAGAAGGTCTGCAAGTGGTTCCTCTTTGCCACAAAATCTGCAATGAGGAAATCATTGTCCACAAGTGGCATAGCTTCAAGCTCCTTACTGGGTGGATTGACAGGAGCAACATCAAGAGTAGATGGAGTGGCCATGTTTGATTTTAACTGGATATTTACTTGAGTTTAGGATTGGTACAAAGGCTGAGGAATGCCCACCGTATTGTGTTTGAAAGTGAGCAGCTCTGAGAGTATGAGGAAACTCTTTATAGGTTTAATGAACTGTGGGGCACTCTGTTGGAAGAAACCAGAGTGTTTTGAGCTAATTAGCTAGTTTTTCAAGGGGAATTTTGATAACAGGGATGAGTGTGCAGTTACATGGGCTTTTAGCTGATAGTTTGGCTTCTTCAATTAGTTTTTACAGTGAATTTCGCAGAAGGGCACGGGTTTTTTGCAGAGCTTTGGCGTGTAGAGAGTTTGCCAGGTTTTTGAGTAGTTTCAGTGGATAATTTGACTATGAGGAGCTTTTGCAGAGTTTTTTACAGGAAATTAGGAGAAAAAACAGGAGAAATATGGGTGAAGTAGGTCACCTGCGGCAAATACCTAGATTTTTCTGTGCAGGAGGTATTAAGTTGGGATAATTGCAGGCATTTAAGTCGACTTCGATGGCGGCAGCAGCTTTGGTGGACAAATTCTTGATTTTGGCCGCAAACGACGTCTTTCGCATGCACAATGCTCTGAAAATGACAAGTTAAAATGACATAAAACGGTCTTTTCCCGACTTTTTATGCAATTTTCGCCTTTTGGCGCCTTTTTGGTGATGACGTCAGCATGACATCATCGGTGGGTCCGGGTACGACAGGGTGATGTGGCGGCTGACGTGGGTGGCCAGGTGGCAGTGACACGGTGGCAGGGCATGCGGGTGGATGGACGAAGTGGAGACGACGTGGAGCAGTGGGGGCGGGCGAGGGTGCTGATGTCACGCTGACGTGGGTGTGACGTCAGCAGGAGGGGGTAGGCGGTAAGTGGTTTCCCTGGAGCACCCCAGGGCGGTAAGTGGTATGGGGGGGGGGGCTCCGAACAATGCAGGAGGTTGACGCGTGGCGGGGGTACGCCGGTAAAACCGCCAATCCCCGGACGCAAAACATCGGGCATCTCTCGGGTAAGATTGACCGCCAATCGTTAGATCCGTTAGGCTGGCGATCGAATGGCTGGCGGCAAATATGTGTGACAAGGGTTTATGGATACGGGGACCCGCCGATTATAATAATCATTTAAATAAATCGAGCGCGGGGGTGGGTTTTAACTTTAGGGTTTCGAGTTAGTTTATAACTGTTTTTAATTAAAAAACATTACAAACACAAGCCTTTGGCGTGGAAGAAGGGTAAGAAGGGTTAATGAGGGCGGGGTTTATGGTTTTTTGCTTTTTAACCAAAGTTTTTAACAAAGACCCATAGCTCAGGGTGGTAGAGGGTTAATATTAACCCCTGATGGATTAATATTCCCCAAGAGATGGCTGTATAGCTATAGTGCTGGGGGGAGGGTATTTACATAGACTTTTTGGGATTTTCTCATAGATCTTTGTAGAATTAGGGAAGGGGAATGCTTAGGGAGCTAAATAATACATTAGTTGTTAATATGAGATTGTGAGGTGAGTGTGTAGGGGTAAATGCTAAGTTTTAAGGAGTAAAACTTAGGAATGGGAGATGAGGGAATTTGAGAGTAAATATTTTTACACAAAAAATGTGGCTTCTTTCCCTTGACTGAACTTCATAGTTTGAACTGGTATTTTGTCATGGAATGAAGTGGAACAGGACACTTGAGCAGATAACAAGGTCCTTGGGGGATGTTAGTAAATGATGTTTGGGAAAAAAGGGGAAATTAGACATGCTTCCATTGTTGTGTCCTCAAACCTCTACCATGGTGCCAATACCCTGAATGAAATGAGTCTTTCTCTTGATAAGCCAACTAGTGATGGCCCTTCATTTCTGCAACCTTACTCTGCTTACCCAGCCTAGTAATCCTAACATTTTTTCTTCACTTGAAGTGGGTGCACTTGAATTAGTAGACCCTGATTGTTCTCTTTTTCTTTTGACTGCCCTCCTATCTAAATCTACCCTTATTTCTTCCAAGGACCTAGATTAAGCAGCTGGGCTCCTTCATTTCTCTACCTAGCTAGTCACATCTGCCAAGCTTAAGCTGTTTGGACAGGAACCATTCTCTATTCTGCAACAAGCAATTTAAACATGGCATGGTCCAGATTAGACTGTTGGGCCATCCATCAAGTATGATTAGCATCAGTATTTGTAGACTATGTTACTCCCATAAGATAGTAGTGGCATTTTGACTGGCCACTTTCCTGGTCTTTGGTTTGGGGTTCATTTTCACTATTCTTTTGACCAATTTATTTTCTTGCCTTTTGATTATTATTTTAAGGCATACCCTCTTTACATTTTTTAATTTTCCTAGTATGTACACAAAATATGGAATCTTTGCAGCCTGTAAATGATGAACATATTTAGCCCTTCCACTATCAAGCATGAAAGATGAAACCTATTGGTATAGGAACCTAACAGTGGCTCCACTTGGGGATGGCTTTTCCTAGAGGAAAGCCAAGAACAGCAAGTCATATGGCCTTACTTTCCTTTCCTTACTGCAGTGAATCCTCTTCAGTATTGACACCTTTAATCTGAATCTTGTGAGCTTGTATCTAGTGTCTTTTGACCTTATTTGTACCAGAATTACCACTTTGTGTCTTGCTGACCCGTATCACTGTTTGTCATTGGTTCTCTGTTCTGTAGACCTTCCTCAAATTTGTTTGTGGAGCTTTTCAAGCATCTATGTCATCTTTGATATAGTTTTGCTGATCATTCTTCAAAATTTGTTGTAGTTGTTCTTTTATCTATCTGCTGTAAAAAGAAAAATGCTGAAAATATAGATATTTATGTACAATATGTGGTTGTGCCATGCTCATGGATCATAATAGTGCTTGAGCATTCTCCCATTCACTAGGCCTTCATCATTATTTGACTCATCTAGACTCTTTAGAAAAAAGGTGTTATTGCCTTGCACAGCTTGAATTACAAATGGTCCTTTCCACAGAAAGTCAAATTTGCCATGTTTCCCTTTGTCTTCCCTCCTGGAGTCCCATTTCAATACTTTGTTTCCTATGAAAAATTCTTCAGCCTTTGTTCTTTTGTCAAACATCTTTTTCAGCTTTTCTTGTAGAACCTGGTTTCTATGATACACTTCTTCCCTTGTTTGCTGTAGGTGAATTGTTTGATTGATCCTCCTTTGGATGTCATTAGGTTCAGCTTGTATTTCCTGCAGCAATTTGATTACAGGGACTCCAAGAGATGATGGGAACATAGCTTCCAGGCCATATACCAATTCATATGGGCTAGTACCAATAGATCTTTTGGTGGTCAACCTATCTGCCCATAGTGCATTTACTAGCTTCGTATGCCAATTCATTTTGTTCTCCTCCAGGACCTTTTTGATGATATTGATGAGGCTTTTATTGGAGGACTCAGCTAGGCCATTGCCTTGAGGGTAATAGGTTGTTGAATGACCTAGGGAATATGATATTTGTGATAGAAGCTGATCATTCTTCTGGATTTAAAGGCAGTTGCATTGTCTATTATGATTTTCTCTGGGTAGCCAAATATAGACAAGATATTGGTTTCTAGGAATTGTATGATAATTGAGTCATTTGCTTGTCTACAAGGTATGGCTTCTATCCATTTGGTGAAGTAATCAGTAGCTGTCAGGATCCATCTATGCTGGCCTGAGGATGAAGGGTGAATTTCCCCAATGAAGTCTAAGCCCCATTCTTGAAATGGTTTTTCAGTAGAAATGGGCTTGAGGGGTAAGGGTAGTAACTTTTTCTTCCCTTCAAAGATCTGGCACTTATGACATGACATCACAAACTTTTTTGAATCAGCAAAGAGGAGGGCCAATAAAATCCATCCCTCGGGATTTTATCAGTTGTTGATTTCCAATATAAGTGCCCTCCACAATCTCCTACATGAAATTCTCTAATGACTTTATCAGTTTCATCTGAAGTTAGGCAGTTAAGCAGGACACCTTCATGATTTTTCCAAAATAAAACATTATCTATGATACAAAATTTTAAAGCTTTCATTTTCAAAAACCTCTTTTTGGTTCTGGATAACCCTGGAGGAGCTTGCAGGTTTAATAATACAAAACATATGTCATCATACCAAGGTGATTGTAAGAAGGCTTGATTGATCTGTGGAGTCGCCATCTCCTGTTCGTTATCTAGTTCATTGATGTCAAGGGCTTGGAAGTTAGTTTCAGTCATTAGTTTAGCTAGCCCTTGTCCTTTTATAAGTTTTGTAGGTTTGATCTCTATATCATACTCCAGAATGCTGGCTATCCATTTGCCCCTCTTGCCTTCAATTCCCTCTTGAGTTAAAATGTCTTTGACCACTGCATTGGGCACATATGCAACTATGTGAGAGTACAGGATATAAACCCTGAAATCCGTTATGGATTTCAGAAGAGCATATGCTTGCTTTTCCATGATCTGGTATTTGAGTGGGGCATCTATGAGGGCTCTACTGAAAAAGGCAATCGGTTTTTCACATCCCAAATCATCCTTTTGTAATAATACAGCAGCAATCATATGTTCAGAGGCAAAGGAGAAAATCATGAAGTCTCTATCAAATCTAGGGCTTGTAAGAACAGGTGTTTTTGTTAAAGCTATCTTGATTTCCTCAAAAGCCTGTTTGGCTTCAACTGTCCATTTGAATTTGGCATCCTTCTTGAGCATATTGTTCAGCAATCTTATTAGTTCAGCCAAGTTAGGAATAAATCTTCTTAGGAAATTGATTTTTCCTAGAAAGGCTTGTAATTCTTTGATGTTTCTTGGATGAGGCACCTGAAGTATAGCTTGGATCCTATCAGGGTCAATTCTTATGCCATCTTTTGAAATTATATGACCTAGGAGTTTGCCTTCTTCCAGGCCAAATAGTGATTTCTTTGGGTTCAAAGGAATGCCATACTTTCCGCAAATTAAGAACACTTGTCTGAGGTGTTTTAAATGTTCTTGGTCTGATTTTGAGAAGGTTGTTAGATCATCAAGGTATATGACTAAGAAATCATGGATTTCTTTAGCAAAGGCTATATCCATTGCCCTCTAAAATGTGGCTCCAACATTCTTGAGTCCAAAAGGCATTTTGACATATTTGAAAGTTCCCTAAGGTGTAGTGAAAGCTGTTTTATCTTGATCATCTGGGTGAACTAGAATTTGATTGAATCCTAAGAAGCCATCCAGTAGTGAGATCCTTGAAGCTCCCACTACCCTTTGTAAGATGTGATCCATTTTTGGCAATGGGTAGTGGTCTTTGAGAGAGACTTTGTTCAAATTTCTCAGATCAACACAAAGTCTTATCTCCCCAGTTTTCTTTCTTGTAGTACATAGGTTAGAAATCCATTCAAAAATCTTATAGGTGCAATGATCCCAGTCTTAACATTCATTTTTGCTTCCTTTTCTATTAGGGAAGAAGGACTGGATTCACTCTTCTCAACTTCTGTTTAAAGGGTTTCTGGTTTCTTTCAGGGGTATTTGTGTGTTGGATTAACTGTAGTGTCATAGGATTAAGGTCCTCATAACTCCAGGCAAACACATCTTGAACTCTTTGAACAGTCAATATATCTGATTTCTTATCAGAGGAAGGTCCGAAGCTGACATTTTGGGATTTCAGTGGTCCAATATTACATGCTCAATTTCTGCATTGATGGGTTGCATCTTGGTTTCTTAGGGATGTCATTTGAATCAAAAATGTCTTCTAAAGGAGTAAGACCTGTGGGTAAGAAATTATCCTTTAGTTGAATTACTTCAGTTTCTTCTTCAATAATTTCATCAAGATCTGCTAGTTTTAGCTTCTGTAAATTGGCAGAGTCAAAGGTTGTAGGATGTGATATCAGATCTGTTGTTTCAGCTGATATACTTGTGTTCAGTTCATCAATTTGGTGTTGATCATCCCTAATGCTTGTGTCTATGTTTAAGTTTGAGAATTCCTCCTTCATGGTCAAAAAATTATTTATCTGAGTATCATTCTCAAATACTTGCCAGTTGTCTACATTGTCTGGGATAGAAGGCCTATGTTTGATCTCAGCAGTGAACTGGTGGTTAGTCCCAAAAGGAAGTTTACAGGTGCTTGCAAAAGTTGCCAAACTATGAGCATGCAAGTTGTGGCTTCTAGGTGTTTTGGTAAGCTGATATTCCAAGAAGCTGTTAAGCAAGTTTGTCACTGCTATCCTATAAGACCTTAACCTAGGATCATTTGTGACAAAAGTTCCCTATATCTGTTGTATTATTAGATCTGAATCACCCAAAATGGAAACTTCGGTCACTCCAAGATTCTTAATCAGTTTGGCACCTAGCAAAAGGGCTTCATACTCGGCCATGTTATTTGTACATCTGAAGTTAAGCCTGTATGCATGACCTAGAGCATGGTCATTTTGAGTATTGTGTATCCAAACCCCTGTTCCTGCTCCTAGCTTGTTTACTGACCCATCAAATTCTAAATACCACAAGGTCTCTTGATCAATGTTTATTTCAATGGATTTACAGATTTGTTTAGTGGGTTGGTCTAGTTTTGGTGATTCTTGTGATATATTATCAGACTGTGTAGGTTTGATCACATCAGTGATCTTTTGATTTTGAGCAGCGGACTGTTCATTTATGTGCTTGGTTTCTGTTGCTTTTAGGAGCTTGATCTCAGTTTTGGGACACATATCAGCATTGTATAATATGAATGAGTCCATGTCTAAATGAATGGAGTAGATTGGGAAGTTTTGGGGCTTCTCCTGACTGCTGACCACATATTTCATCAGTGTTTCTCTGTATAATCTTTTTGGCTGGCCAAAAACTGAAATTGTGGCATATGACATGTCTAGTTGCAGAGATCCTTGGAGTTTGGCACCCCATGATCTTGATAAGAGCATACCATATTTAGGTGGAATGTCAGCTACTACCACATCCATTAAAATTGTTTTAGCTGGATATTGGACTAGGGATACACAAAGGTCTTTGATCAGGCCTAAACATCTCACCTGGCTGGAATCAAATGAAAACAAGTCTTTATAGGGCCTGGTGATGTCTAGATCAAGTTTTTCCATTACTGATTTGGGCATTAGATTATGGGAGGCCCCTGAGTCAAACATGACATTGTGTAGCACTTTGTCATGAATGTTTAGGCTTACATAAAATGGAGGGATACCTCCATCCACTGATTTTCCATTGACTTCTGAGCCAAAAATCAGCTCTGGCTGATCATCCAGAATATTAACAGCATCCCTATTCTCTGGTACTTGTAATGATCTATTGATTTTTTGTCTGAAGACCTCATGTTTGGCTAGTTCAGCAAGAGGAATTGCTATTTTCAGTTTGCCAATTTCTGTTTCAAGATTGAAAGGCTTTTCCATCTGAACTTTTATATTGTGAGCAGCAAGTTTTTCCTTCTCTGCTAAATTTTGGGTGACCTTGTCCTGGTCAAGTACACTGTTTTGGGGTATGCTTGAATTGTGTCTGTTTTCTAGAGGTCTGCCCAAGAGTTATGTTGGAAGAGATGATGTAGATGTAGGATTTACTAGAGGCTGTATATCAGATACATCTTCCACTGTGACCTCCCTTTGGAGTTTTTTATTTGAGGACTCTGTTAAGACAGACTTATCATTAGATTTTTTGGGCAGTTTAGTGTTTGTTTGTTTGGTATTCTTAGGTACATCTATGGTTCTACTTCTTAACTTGTATTGTTTGTGTACTTCATAGAATGTTGTCTCATACCCTTCTCTGAAATCAAATGACTCACCAGACTTTGTTTGGAATTGTTTGTATTCTTGGGCTTGTTGATCATCTTGTGTTAAGAATACTTGTTGTTCACTGTCCAAACCCATTAGATTGATGTGGGGATATTCTACTTGTTCACTAGTGGTTGAGGCCTCTGCATAGTTTTCTTGGAATGGAGGTTTGATATTCTGATCAGGACCAGTCCTCCCAGCATTCGGGTTTTGGTTTTTTCTAAAGTTGGGATTCCTAGTAGTGTTGCTTGTTTGCCCTTCCCAAGAAGACTTTCTCTCCATGGTCTCAACTCTATCCCCCAACCTCTCCATACCCTTCATGATTGCATATAGCTTTTGGTCAAAGGTTGGGGGTTCCTCTTTAAATGTTGTTCTTCTCTCATTTTTGGCTCTTGTTCTCTTGGCAATCAGGTTTGCCTCTACACTGACAACTATATTCTACATGTCTGCAAGACTTGGAGGTGCTCTTTCTCTTAATTGATATGCCATATCTGAATCAAATCCATCAGGGAATTTGATCAAGGCCAGATCAGGTGGAGGTCTTAGGTTCTGAGCAATGGCGTTGTATACATTGTTGAACCTAACACAGTAATCTTGAACTATTTCTTGTGGAACCCTTTTTAAGTTATCATACTCTGTTAGTATGTGTAGAGAGTCTTTCTTCTTTTCCCATTTGTTTAAAAAGCTTAGGTATAAAGCATCAGGATTGAGTATAGAATTTGTAGCTAAAGACCTAAACCAGGTCCTTACATCCCCTGTTAAACTTTGTACAAAAATTTTCATTCTTACATCTTCATCATCTATTTCATAGTTCTCAAAATAGTCTTGCATTTTCTTGGCATGTTGTTGGGCTGTATAAGTACCAGTACCATGAAAGTAAGTGATCTTGCTTTGATAATCTTGGGGCATAGCCCCTAGATTTGCAAGCAAGTGTAAAGGGGCATACTTGTTGGCCATATTTGTAGAGATGAAAGGGACAGCAAGAAGGGGTGGAAGAGTTGGAACAACAGGGATAACAGGAGTAAGGTGTGTGGTGGATGGAGGAGTGGAAAAACTACTTTTGGAAGGGGATGAAGAACTAGGGGAAGTGGGGGTAATATGAGGATGAAATGATACTTTTGCAGGGGTAGGAATATAGCTCTGTTGAACTGCTTCAACACCTGAATCTGAGAACTCTCCTTGTTGTTCTTGCTTTTTCAAGATATTAGGGATTAAATTGGGGTTTTCAAAGACAGCTAGGGGATTAGGGTCAGGGTTTGACCTAGTGTAACGATATTTCTTCTTTGGATCCAGCTTCTAAGTTTTGTTTCCTTTATATTCTATGAGAAGGTTAAACAGGAAGCTTGTTTCCTTTCAAGTGATAATTTGAAATATTCCCCAGTGGAGTTGCCATTGATGTTATCACTCAGGTTGTTCCCTGCTTCCTAAAGGGAATACAGCCGAGGTAACCACTAACCAATCTTTTAGTTACAGGTCCTAGCCTACCTGCAACCAGAGAGGGCTCTCTCTTTATGATTTAACTTTGTTGGTGGGTGATTTTAGGCTAGTTATGGTGTGCTGATTTTGTTTGAATTTGGTTGGTTGGTGAATTCAAATAGAGCTAAGGTATAAATTACAGAACAGTTTGGGCCATTGGGCAATGGAGTTCAAGGAAGTGTGCTGCTGAAGAATGTTTCTGAGGACAAAGTATTGCTGCAAAGCCAGATAGGCATCTGTGGAACAATTTTTTAGATTTTGTGATAAAGTTATGGAAGTAGTGAGTGAAAGGAAATTGAGAATCTTCCACTATGCTAACAAGAGGGGAAATGAAAGTATTGCTTAAGAGCAGTTAAGAATTCTTAAACAATATTCACAGTGACAGAATTAGTTTAGACATGAGCAATTAAGAATTCATATCCATGGCTAATCCAGAAGAAAACATATTTAGAAATAGAGATTGAGCATAGGGTGTATTCAAACAAATCCTAAGCTATTCTTTTTCTCTATTTACTATGATCATGAACATATATGAATTATTGCATACACAAAAAGACAAGAACACGGTTCAGAATAACTTATTGTTCCAGCAAATGACACAGGAATTCTGCAACATAACAAAGCTATTCATTTCCACCTTCAGACAGTATAGGAACCAAGAACTCCACCAGACATTTGTATAAGCACAAATATCTCAGATATACAATATAGCTCTTCTGAAAGAGTTTCACTACAACCGACCCTCAATACATTCTTTGAGGGGATATATATACAAAAATAGGATACAAAATATCTCAATAGTGAGTTATTGTGCAATAAATTGTACCACCAACTCTCTTACAAAAAGTAAATGAAAGATATAACTATAGCAATTAATGCTGAGATGGCAGCTATCTTCCTGTCAGACAATTTTTTGACTTTTTTGGGTCAGCAAAGCTGGCTATAGTTATGCCTTTAATTCTGCGTTAATTGAGCCTGTTGTCTGAGTGCTTTGATGAGTCACTGTCCAGATGCTTCATGTGATATCTGCGTGCTTGATTTTTGTGCTGACCTGTACTATGACTGAGATCTGAATTTTCACAAAAAGAAATAATACAGTTGGATCACCTGGGCAGTACTTCCAGCTTTGCCTACCACCAATCAGCTGGAGGTAGCTGATGTCTCCTTATTTTTACAAGTGTTTCATCTGCTTCAGTATATCTGTAAAAATTTGGGGGCACTTCAAACAGATGATTTATCTCATGTTCAAGAAAAAATAAATTTTCTAATTTGTCATACAGAGACTGCCCAAAGGGAGGCTCTGCTTCTTCTGTGTAGCTGGTGGAGGCTGTGATCTGATTCTCAACATAATTGTTGATCCTTGTGATATATTGATCATATGACAGCAATTGTCCTGTGCCAGTCACTAGGCTAGGTAGTCCTATATCCTGCAATACTGTCATGTTTGCCCTGAATTCATCAATTTCTGCCTTCATATCCTGACATTTCCTTTCTAGAGTTTGAGTGAAATTTCTCAAAGTCAGCACTTTTTTGGCTGTCAGGATAGTGTCTGTTATGCTATTTATTTCCAGTGCTGCCAATTCCTCCCTGGTGTGAGTATTGAGGAAATGTATCATTTTATTGGCCTGCTCGGGCATGATTCCCAGTACTGTTCTGGCCCTTTGTAATTCAACATGAGCTATGCCTATTAGTTCAATCTACTCATATATTGCCTGGATTGACCTCCATTGGTCATGGATTGATTAGCCAATTTTGGCCCAGATTATCTTCTTGATTTCTACCAAGGTTTTGCCTAGAAGCAATTCTTTTTCCAAAGCTTTCACTTTGGCCTCCAAGGCTTTTATCTCTCTTTGCTTCTCTGCCACTGTCATTTTGGATTTATCATAGCTGGCCTCTAGTTTGACCAGTCTTTCTTTGGCCTCATTTATTTCTGTCACTTGAGTTTCAAGCTCCTTGACACCTTTCATTAAGTCCTCCATGCTCATACTGGACTCTGGTGCTGTTGTTGCTATTCTTGCCTCTGTAGTTGATGTTGCTATCGTTGGTGCTAGACTAGCAGGAGGAGCTACTGCTTGTGTAGGAGGAGCAGAGCCAGGAGTTGTAGATATTTGAGGTGGCTGCGAAGTTGATTCTCCCTGTCTACCTTGCCATGCTTTCTCCAATTCTTCTTCCATCTCTAGTATTCTTTGATTCATCTTCATAAGTAAATCCATGGTGTCATCAAGCTGTTTTTCGTGTGCAAGTTCTGCAGTGTCAGGGTGAATAGTTGCAGGCAGCTTTGCCTGTTTCCTGAGTGCAGCAATATCATCCCCCTTCTTTTTCATGAGGGCCCTGATACCCTTTGGATTCTTAGGATCATGTCCTAAATCAATAATTATGTCTTCCAAAGTTTTTATTCTGTTTTCCTTAGCAGTGGAAGACATCCTTTCCAAATCCAACTGTGTATTAGTATTTTTCAGTGATTCTTTTAACTGATGGGCTAGCATGGCCTTGTCTGCAAGCGTAGCATAGACCATTTCTCATGTTTGCTTGTGTAGCTCTATTTGATCCATTGGATGTATGTCTTTAGAAAAGACCTCCAAGTTTGTTTTTATGTAATCTGCAGAGGTTTTGGGATGTGGAACTTTAGGCTTTAAATGAGTAAAAATCATTTTGTCCTCCTTGATATCATAAGCAGCCATCAATCTTTGTTTTTTGGAGGGAGTTGCCTTCAAGAATTGATCATAGAGTTGTACTCTCAACAATTCATTTTGTGCCTTGATCTCCATGAAACCCCCTTTGATACTAGCTGGTTGCTTGCCCTACTGTCTTGGGGAGGATACCTCTGTGCTTTGTTGCATGGCTTGTTCCTGCTGAAATGAACTAGTGGCAGTCTGCTGGCTGGATTGTCTTTCTCTATTTCGGATTTCTGATCTTTCTTCACTGATGTCTTCTTCCTCGGTGTGAGGGTCAATTCTTGGCCTCTTGGCCTCCGGTTGCTGTGTTGACCCACTTGGAGGTGTGGCCTCCTCTCTATCTCGTTTTTTGCCTCTCTCTTCATTGAGAGGTGTTTGCAAAACTGGAATCTGGGGTGCCTCAGTTTGCTGTAATGGGGCTTGCCCTTGATTTTGTTCTTTTGAAGTGCTGGGCTGCCCTGCCTCTGTCTCTTGCTATTCATCCATCACTTCTTTACCTTTTTCTGTAGTTGTTGTTGTAGTAGATGCCTACTGGGTGGTCTGTGCAGCTGCAGCAGTGGATGTGCCTTCTTCCTCTTGGACTAGTTGCTTGAAAATGACCTGCTGACAAGAATCCAAGTCAAGAGTTTTCTCTAAGTCTTTCACAGTCTGCTCCATTGTCTCCTCCTGAGTAAATTCTTCTACTAATGTACTAGGCACCCACTAATCTTGGTTGGCAAAGTGTTCAATTTTTGGATATGGGCAGTGTTTATAGGCTAATAGCCTATACTTGACTCTCCTAGCATTGATAAAGCCTTCAGGGTCATAAGGGACCCACCAGAAGCTCCTTTTGAGTTTAAGTTGTTGCCCCAATATATTATCAGCTTCTTGCCAACCATCTTTCTTGTTCATCATGAAGGGGCCTAGGTGGTCTCTGAATTTGAGATTGGCTTTCTTCTTGGTACTATGGAAATGTGTAAGGTCATAATTGATGAGTTGCCTATAATATTCCAAGGCAAACAATCTCATAGGCACATATCTTGGGAGCCTGTAAGGACAGAGCTCATAGCCATAGATCCTGATGACTGTGTGATTTTGGTATAAATACCAATCACCTATTTTGTAGTTTCTGGACAGCTGTAAGATTTTCTGCATATCTTTACACAATCTGGCAGGAGGAGTCCTTTTTAAGAGGCATGTAACAGGATAGACAAATTGGTCAATGAATTCACAATAGGAATAGGGAGAGTTCTGGACTTGGTGGAAGACTGAAGACCAGAAGATGACAGACCTTCTCTCACCTTGTGAATCCAGTTTCTTGATGTGGAACTGGAAGCGATCTGTCTGATAGTACATGAAGAGGTGATAGATGTATGATGAATATTTGAATATTGCTTCCCTGTCCAGCCTCACCAGTTGGTCATGTATCTTGTTGGCAATAAACTTGGCATCATTGTATTTATAGCAGGGGGCTTCCCAAGGCTATATGCAGATAACAAGACCAACACAGTTTCATCAACATGTTCATTTGTGGAGAACCCCAGGACAGAGGATATCATGTCCACAAGCAGCTTGCCTACCTCATTGAAATTTGCATATGGGAAAGGAGGTGGCTCAGAAGGCTGGCAGTCTGCTCTCATGAAAGTTTTAGCCACTGCAGCAATGTCCATACTAGAGAGCTTGGAGCCCTCATCCAGCAAATACTTTATGGAAAAAGGGTATAGCAGCTGGGTTTGTTTGTAATTCGACATCTGATTGATGGAGTCTGGTGTTATGTAAAAGAGGATGCTCCCAGATGGAGACTTTACAGCTCTGAGTTTTTGGTCATAACTTTCTGCACAGAGGTGAATGACTTCAGGAAAGACATTTACAGATGGAAAGAAGTAGGTAGGCAGATTAGACTCTCAGATGCCATACATGTCACTGTTGTCCAAGTGACTGTTCCTTAGCTGGTAGAAGGTCTGCAAGTGGTTCCTCTCTGCCACAAAATCTGCAATGAGGAAATCACTGTCCACAAGTGGCATAGCTTCAAGCTCCTTACTGGGTGGATTGACAGGAGTAACATCAAGAGCAGATGGAGTGGCCATGTTTGATTTTAACTGGATATTTACTTGAGTTTAGGATTGGTGCAAAGGCTGAGGAATGCCCACTGAATTGTGTTTGAAAGTGAGCAGCTCTGAGAGTATGAGGAAACTCTTTACAGGTTTGATGAACTGTGGGGCACTTTGTTGGAAGAAACCAGAGTGTTTTGAGCTAATTAGATGGTTTTTCAAGGGGAATTTTGATAACAGGGATGAGTGTGCAGTTACATGGGCTTTTAGCCAGTAGCTAGGCTTCTTCAATTAATTTTTACAGTGAATTTCGCAGAAGGGCACGGGTTTTTTGCAGAGCTTTGGCGTGTAGGGAGTTTACCAGGTTTTTGAGTAGTTTCAGTGGATAATTTGACTGTGATGAGCTTTTGCAAAGTTTTTTACAGGAAATTAGGAGAAAAAACGGGAGAAATATGGGTGAAGTAGGTCGCCTGCGGCAAATACCTGGATTTTTCGGTGCAGGAGGTATCAAGTTGGGACAATTGTAGGCATTTGAGTCGACTTCGAGGGCGGCAGCAGCTTTGGTGGATAAATTCTTGATTTTGGCCGCAAACGACGTCTTTCGCATGCGCAATGTTTCGAAAACGACAAGTTAAAATGACATAAAACGGTCATTTCCTGACTTTTTATGCAATTTTGGCCTTTTGGCGCCTTTTTGGTGATGACATCAGCATGATGTCATCGGTGGGTCTGGGTACGGCAGGGTGACATGGAGGCTGACATGCGTGGCCAGGTGGCGGTGACACGGTGGCAAGGCATGCTGGTGGATGGATAAAGTGGAGATGACGTGGAGCAGCGGAGGCGGACGAGGGTGCTGACGTCATGTTGACGTGGCTGTGACGTCAGCATGAGGGGGCAGGCGGTAAGTGGTTTCCCCCGAAGCACCCCAGGGCGGTAGTGGTATGAGGGGGGGGGGGCGGGGGGGGTGGGGGGGGGGGGGGCTCGAACAATGCAGGAGGTTGACGCGTGGCGGGGGTACGCCGGTAAAACCGCCAATCCCCCGGACGCAAAACATCGGGCATCTCTCGGGTAAGATTGACCGCCAATCGTTAGATCCGTTAGGCTGGCGATCAAATGGTTGGCGGCAAATATGATGTGACAAGGGTTTATGGATACGGGGACCCGCCGATTATAATAATCATTTAAATAAATCGAGCGCGGGGGTGGGTTTTAACTTTAGGGTTTCGGGTTAGTTTATAACTGTTTTTAATTAAAAAACATTACAAACACAAGCTTTTGGCGTGCAAGAAGGGTAAGAAGGGTTAATGAGGGCGGGGTTTATGGTTTTTTTCTTTTTAACCAAAGTTTTTAACAAAGACCCATAGTTTAGGGTGGTAGAGGGTTAATATTAACCCCTGATGGATTAATATTCCCCAAGAGATGGCTATATAGCTATAGTGCTGGGGGAGGGTATTTACATGGACTTTTTGGGATTTTCTCATAGATCTTTGTAGAATTAGGGAAGGGGAATGCTTAGGGAGCTAAATAATACATTAGTTGTTAATATGAGATTGTGAGGTGAGTGTGTAGGGGTAAATTCTAAGTTTTAAGGAGTAAAACTTAGGAATGGGAGATGAGGGAATTTGAGAGTAAAGATTTTTACACAAAAAATGTGGCTTCTTTCCCTTGACTGAACTTCATAGTTTGAACTGGTATTTTGTCATGGAATGAAGTGGAACAGGACACTTGAGCAGATCCCAAGGTCCTTGGGGGATGTTAGTAAACGATGTTTGGGGAAAAAAGGGGAAATTAGACATGCTTCCATTGTTGTGTCCTCAAAACTCTGCCGTGGTGCCAATACCCTGAATGAAATGAGTCTTTCTCTTGATAAGCCAACTGGTGATGGCCCTTCATTTATGCAACCTTACTCTACTTACCCAGCCTAGTAATCCTAACATTTTTTCTTCACTTGAAGTGGGTGCACTTGAATTAGCAGACCCTGATTGTTCTCTTTTTCTTTTGACTGCCCTCCTATCTAAATCTACCCTTATTTCTTCCAAGGACCCAGATTAAGCAGTTGGGCTCCTTCATTTCTCTACCTAGCTAGTCATCTGCCAAGCTTAAGTTGTTTGGACAGGAACCATTCTCTATTCTGCAACAAGCAATTTAAACATGGCATGGTCCAGATTAGACTGTTGGGCCATCCATCAAGTACGATTAGCATCAGTATTTGTAGATTGTGTTACTCCCGTAAGATAGTAGTGGCATTTTGACTGGCCACTTTCCTGGTCTTTGGTTTGGGGTTCATTTTCACTATTCTTTTGACCAATTGATTTTCTTGCCTTTTGATGATTCTTTTAAGGCATACCCTCTTTACATTTTTTAATTTTCCTAGTATGTACACAAAATATGGAATCTTTGCAGCCTGTAAATGATGAACATATTTAGCCCTTCCACTGTCAATCATGAAAGATGAAACCTATTGGTATAGGAACCTAACAAGAGATCACAACCGGAGAAGGCCTTGTAAATAGGAAAGGGATCTAAAGATCTAAATGAGCTAACTAAAGGGGGGCTCATCCGATGGGCTTTGTGAATAGTGGAAACCAAGCTAGTAAAATATATAGAACTGCATTTGAGACTAAATCATGAAATCATGATGGTCGGGCATGTGAGGCACTACCTAAATGGAAATGACCTCCTGAGGTCTAGGAACATCTCACACATCCCAATGAATGTTGGTACAATCTATTGAATCATACACCATCAAGTGTATGATTCTCTATCATGCAATAATGAGTTGGATTCAAACATGTGAGAAACAACCAAGTTAAAGTTCAGTGAGGTCTCCCTTTGCTTAATCGAAGATTCCCATCTATGGAGAAATTGGATCCAAGGTGCACTAACATCTATGCCATTGTCCTAGAATATATTTATTGAATTCAATAGAGGGGAACGACCCAAAGTTGAGGCAATGATGAATCCTCAACAAAGGAAAGAGGAACATAGTATAATTTGACTGACAAAGATTGACACCATTGTGGGAAATAAAGTGGTATAATGGGTGGACTTATAACTTCCATTTTCACAGCATAACATGCAAGGTTTACTTGGAAACAAGTGTAAAATTTCCATAGGGGATGGTCAATTACTCAGACATAAGCTTCTCAAAGATTCATCAAGACATCTAGAGGTCAAATCTCATCAATATAGGATGGGTACAATATGCATAGGGGTTGACATACTATAACAAGACTCTGTTATGCAACTAGATCACAAAATAGAAGAAAATATAGATCAGTGACTTGAAAATTAGGCTCTTCAAGGGGGAAACCTCCTTTACATCACATTAATGAAAAATTCTTCATTGATATTAATGACAAGACCTCCTTGGTATATATAGGATTCTAAGGGGTCACAATATAATTAGAGCATACGTAACAATAATAATGTAATGGCACAACAATAAATATAGCGAGATTCTATGGGGCCAATAATAACAATATGGGGGCTACATGGGCACAACAATATTAATAATAGGGCTACACTAACATTATAGGGACCTTGCATGATCCTCTCCCTCAAAAAACGTGTTTTCCTTAATGCTTAAGTATTTTTGGATGCTTTTATATAAAATTTTCATCCTCCCATGTGGAATCTTCAGTGGGTAAGTTCCTCCCCTTAATGAGATACTCTAAAATTGATCAATTCCATAGCTGTCAACAATTATTGTTTTTGTGACTACTTCATGCTCCATTATTATTTTTCCTTCCTCATTAAGTTATGGCAATATTGTTTGAATTGGGAGCCTATCATTGATAACCTTCTTTAAGCAAGAAACATGGAAAAATGGGTGTACTTGAGAAGATGTAGGCAACTCCAATTTGTATGCCATAGTATCAATATTTTGCAACACCTTGTAAGGACCATAGTACTTCGGTGATAATTTATTATCCTTCTTAGCTTGATTGAGGGACATTTGTTTGTATGGTTGCAGTTGTAAAATTACCCATTCACCTATGTCAAAACTTCTTTTGTTGTAATGTTGATATGCGAGTTGTTTCATTCGATTCTACACCAAAGTGCGGTTATCCTTTAAGAGTTGGAGAACTTGTTGTTGATGCTTGATGTGATCTTCCACTTCTTGAACCTTAGAAATTTCTCTTAAAGATGATGTGATGGAAAATAGTTGATATCCATAAAGTTCCATAAATGGGGTCATTGTTGTTTGAGTATCGAAGGAAGTGTTATACCACCATTCAACTAGAGCTAACCACTTGACCCATTGTATTTTTTTATCAGATACAAAGAAAAAAAGATATCCTTCTAAACATTTGTTCACTATCTCAGTTTGGTTGTTAGATTTAGGATGATAATATTATCTATGAGCTAAATCAATACCAACACAAGAAAATAATTCCATCCAAAAATTTCTAGTGAAAATGGGAAATCTGTCACTTACAATAATATTTGGGTTTCCATGTAGCTTTTGAACTATTTCCAAAAATGTTGTAGCAATTGTGTTGGTTTTAAAGGATGAGATAATGCACAAATGTGAGCATACTTGTTATGCCTATCAACTACCACCATTATGATACTCTTCCCTTTGATCTTGGGTAAACATGTGATAAAATCCATTGATACCTCCTCTCAACACTAGTTTGGAATGGATAATGGTTGTAACAGACCTGGGGTCTTAATTGTTCCAACCTTATTTTATTGGCAAACCAAACATTCTACCACAAACTTTTGAATATCAAGTTTAAGGTGATCCAAAAAAAAAAAAAAAAAATCCTTCTTAAACCTATGGTAAGTTTTTTAAAATCTTGAGTGCCCTGCTAAAGGAGAGGTGTGCAGTTCCAAAGGAATATTTTATTTGAGTTGGGAATTCTTAAATAGATATAAGCGATATTTGTGCCCTAATGAGTCATTTTTCCATATAAATGTATTAAATGTACTAGGATATTGCTGCAACTTTTGAATGAGTGTCCACACCTCTTCGTCATTCTTCCATTCCTCCCTTGCTTCAGTTATCTATTAAGGTTGTATAATAGAAATGGAATAGATAAATGCTTCCACATCCTCATCCCTTCTTGATAATGCATCCACAACAACATTTTTCTTCCCTTCTTTTAGATGATTTCAAAGTCATGTTGGGTTGTGTTATATTCTTTCCACGTAGTTAACAGGGGGTTTGAAGGGCACCCATAACCCCACTTTATGGGGTCCGAGGTGGCACCCCAAAAAATTTTGGTTTTAGACCCTATGTTAGGTTGGGCGGACCCTATGTTAGGTTGGGTGGACCCACCTATGGTTTTGAGCATGATTTTTGCACATGGTTTTTTGGACGCGATGGTTTTCGGTACATGGTATTGGACGTGATGGTTTTTCGGTCCATGGTATTGGACGCGATGGTTTTCGGTCCATGGTATTGTATGCTTCAGCATGTGTAAATATATATTGTAACATTGAAAGGAACATAATGAAAAATCAAGCTGGTAGTCCCGATTTTGGGATCCAGTGGGAAAATCTCTGTGTATATGTGTTTTATGTGTTATGCTCTTGCAATGTTTATTTTTCTGTGTTTTAGAATTCATATGCAGGTAATTTCTATACGGGGTTAAAACCTACATTTGGTATCAGAGCCATTTTGGCTTCAAGGGGACGCCTTTTTTGTTGAGGGGTTTTGCTCGGGCCTTTTGGTAAACCTTGTTCAGTGAGAGATCTACGAGATCGATTCTGGTGGTGAAAGAAGATGGCGAGCAGTGGAAAGATAGAGAACGAGAAATTTAATGGTCAAAGTTTTGAGTTGTGGAAACTCAAGATGGAGGATCTATTAATGGATAAAGACCAGTGGATCGCGGTAGATCCGGGTACTAAACTAACGGGAGTGTCCAATGAAGAATGGAATAAGTTGGATTAGAAGGCAAAGAGCACAATATGATTGTGTGTCTCATATTCAGTATTGCTGAATGTATCAGGGGAAGCTATGACGAAGGCTTTGTGGGACCAGTTAGGGACTTTGTACCAATCTAAGTCTTTGGTGAATAAACTATTCCTGTGAAAAAAGTTGTATAACCTGAGGATGAAAGATAGAGACTTGGTGACAGAGCATCTAAATGCATTTAATACTATGGTATGTCAGTTAGCATCTATTGATATTAAAATTTCAGATGAAGATAAGTGCATTAGTTTGTTGTGTTCTCTATCAGATTCATGGGATAGTCTAGTTATTGCAATAGGTAGCAATGCAACTGCCTTGCATTTTGATGAAATAATCTCATCCTTGTTGACGGAGGAGATGAGATGGAAAAATATGGAGAGGCAAAATGGTGATGCCTTGTCTATATGAGGGCAGACCCATAACAGAAACAAAAATAAGTCATCAAGTGGGAGATCTAAATCTAAAGGGAGATCTAAATCTCTAGGAAAACCTGTAAAGGTGGTGTGCTGGAAATGTGGAAAGGAAGGGCACTACATC
>APFE031630573.1:40062-58517 GCA_000404065.3 Pinus taeda | reverse complement strand
AGGTGGAGAAATACAAAGCTCAGTTGGTAGAAAAAGGTTATTCCTAGGTGTCGGGAATTGATTTTGGTGATATTTTTTCTCTTGTTGCCAAGGTAACTTCTATTAAATTACTTTTATCTGTTGTTGTTGCTTTTGATTTTTAGGTAGAATAGATGGATGTGAAGATAGCATTACTTCACGGGGATTTGGAAGAGGAAATCTACATGAAGCAACCTGAAGGCTTTGCGACGAAGGGTAAGAAAGAACTGGTATGCAAGTTAAATAATTCTTTGTATCGGTTAAAACAGTCACCAAGGATGTGGTATCAGAAATTTGATACATTTATACGGGGACTTGGCTTCACCAGAAGCAAAGCATATGACTGTGTGTATTTTAAATTAATGGTGACCATGTTATTTATCTGGTCTTGTATGTGGATGATATGTTGTTGGTTGGAAATGACAAAGAAATTATCCAAGATTTGAAGACCCAATTGTCCTCCAAATTAAACATGAAAGATCTCAGTGTTGCAAACTATATTTTGGGCATGGAAATTAAAAGAGATCGAGCAAAGAGGAAGCTCTGGTTAAACCAGAGGAAGTATGTCAAGACAATACTACAGAGATTTAATATGCAGGAGAGTAAATCGGTGAAGGTTCCTATTCTTGTAGGTGTGAGGTTATCTGCTGAACAGTGTCCCAAGACACAAGAAAAGGAAGAGGACATGTCCTGTGTTCCATATGCAAGTGCAGTCGGTAGCTTGATGTATGCAATGGTCTGTACTAGACCAGACATTGCACATGCAGTGGGAGTATTGAGCAGGTTTATGTCAAAACAAGGGAAGGAGCACTGGACAACAATGAAGCAGGTTTTCAGGTATTTGTGTGGCACTAGTAATTATGGTTTGTGCTACCAAGGAAGACCATGATTGGACAGAGTGTTGGATATTCGTGGCTTTGTTGATGCAGACTAGGCTAGAGATATGGATTAGAGAAGATCTACAAGTGGGTATGTGTTTAACATATTTGGAGGTGCAGTCAGTTGGCTGAGTAAGAAACAATCTGTAGTGGCACTATCAACTACAGAGGCAGAATACATGGCAGCCACTCATGCAAGCAAGGAATTAGTTTGGTTGCAGAGATTGTGTTCAAGTATGGGGTTAGTATAGGAAGCTATAAGGATATACTATGACAGCCAAAGTGCAATTTTCTTGGCAAAAAACCTTACATATCATTCAAAGACAAAGCACATTGATGTTCAGTATCACTTTGTGAGGGATATGATAGAAGACAAAAAGGTGTTGCTGGTAAAGGTGGACGCTTTGAAGAACACTGCAGATGCATTGACAAAATCTGTGAGCTCTTGGAAGTTCTCCTGGTGTAGGGAAACAATGGGCATGTCAGGGCTGGGAAAATGACTAAGCTCTCTTGTGGCCCCCTGTGGAAAGAAAACAACATGTGGGAGAATGTTGGGTTGTGTTATATTCTTTCCACGTAGTTAACAAGGGGTTTGAAGGGCACCCGTAACCCCACTTTATGGGGTCCAGGGCAGTGCCCCAGGAAATTTTGGTTTTGGACCCTATGTTAGGTTGGGCAGACCCACCTATGGTTTTGTGCATGATTTTCACACATGTTTTTTTGGACACGATGGTTTTCAGTCCAAGGTATTGGACGCGATGGTTTTTCGATCCATGGTATTGGACACGATGGTTTTCGGTCCATGGTATTGGATGCTTCGACATGTATAAATATGTATTGTAACATTGAAAGGAACATAATGAAAAATCAAGCTGGTAGTCCTAGTTTTGGATCCACTGGGAAATCTCTGTGTATATGTGTTTTATGTGTTATTCTCTTACATTGTTTATTTTTTTGTGTTTTAGAATTTGTATGCAAGTAATTTCTGTACGGGGTTAAAACCTACAAGTCATAAGCGAACATCTTAGTGACACATTTTTGTTGCTCTTCTGAAGATAATATTTGTTCGAAAAAGTATTTAAGACTATCATGATTTGTTTTTACCTTGAAGTGTCTTGTCATTAGGTAAGGGTGCCACGATATGTCCTTCTTATGTACCAATACTACTGGAGCAAAGAAAGAACTTTGGCTAGGTTGAATTATACCTACATCTAGCATTTCTACAACCATACGTTCAATTTCACTATTTAGGGCTTAGGGATATCTGTAAAGTCTGATGTTTGGAGGAATGCTTCCTGGAATCAAGTGAATAGTATGATCATGGTCATGAATAATGGGAGGCCTTTGGTAGTCTCAAATACCTTGGAATTATTGTCCAATATTCTTTGGAGATCTGGAGAAAACAAGTATTTCAATGTTTGAATATCTAGTGAGCATAATTTCTCAATTATTTCTCGTTTTCATTTTTCCAAAATATTTTTCATTCCATTAGAGTTGATTATCTTCCCTGGTTTCCCTATGATTCCCCTTAATTCAATTTTCTTTCATTTTTAGTAAAATTTCTAGAAACGTTCTTCAAAATTAAAATTTATCGTCCCCAAAGATTGTAACCGTTGCACTCTATTACAACATCAACACCACCCTTTGGAATATAAAGCATTGGACAATTCGCTACATATTCCCCCTTGCTTAGATAGATATTATGGCACTTACCTAAGCAATTTATAGTTCCTCCATTTGCAATCATCAATTGAAACTCTAGTGCTAGATATAGAAATAAATTCAATTCCTTGTCTATTTGACAATGAATACAATTATGGCTACTACTAGAGTCGATCAACACTATTACTTTCTTTTCTTGATATATCCTTCTATCTTAAGAGTTTGAGGAGTGGTAATTCCTGCCAATGCATTACAAGATATGGTAGAATTAATTTATTCTTTCTCTAGGGTTGGTTCATGGTGTATATCCTCTTCTTTCGATGTTTCTTGTTCCTTTTCTTCCTCCTCTTCACAATATATGTAAAATAATTTATTCTCAACACACTTATTCCCATAGTGTGTTTGTTATCACAACTGTAACAAAGTCCTTTTGCTCATTTTTCCTCCAAGTGTTGTGGTGTCAACCTTGTAGGTTGTGGGAGGTTAGGAACAACAACACTTCCATCTTTATAGTTGTGAGTGGTAGACTACCTTGTTTCCATAATTTTTCTTTCAACTTTTCTTGCCACCTTGAATGCCTTCTCTAATGAATTAGGTTCCAAAAGGTGAACCTCATGTTGAATGTTATCCTTAGATTCCTTATGAAGACATCAATCCTATGCTCCTATAGAATATCATTTACCTTAATATTCAATCTTGGGAAGTCCTCAATGTGCTCTCCCATTAAACCCTTTTTCTTGAGATTTATCATTTTGCTAAAGAAGGTATTGCTCTTTGTATCATCATAATGTGCTATAAATTCTTCCATAAAAATTGTCCAAGTGACAATCAATTTATGGGAACAAAGGCATCAATACCACACAAATTGATTTTTTTCTATAAATATGCAATGTGTACCTTTTTTGTGTATGACACATCTTGTAGATCAAATAATTTCTCTATCTGTAGTATCCATGTTACCAAAACTCCCAACAAATTTCCTCATATCGGTATTTGGAATGTGGTTAGTCTTAAACCCACTATTAGAGTCTCTAAAATCATAATTAGTATTCCTTTTGTCCTCATCATGATTTTCATAGATTACCATGTCACCACTAGAAAGCATTTCTTGTAGCAACTTTGTCAAACCTTCCTTCAAACCTTCCAAGTCCCTTTTTATTTATTTTTTTAAAGCATCCTTCAAACATTCCATATTGAAATTCATAATTTCTTTCATGTAAAATTTTAAACCATTCTTCAAACCATCCATCTTAGCTTCCAGTTCATTTTTTGTTATTCTTTTCTAGAGTGAAATTTATTGCACATGGTATCGTAATTTTGACATATCATGTTGCATTTATTCCTCTTCTTCATGCAGAATATGAGAGATTTATGTTTCCTTACTGGGTGTATCCATTTTCTTGTTATGATGCATATTGGGACCAAATAATTATTTATATGCTTCAATATTCTCTTTGAATCACTTCAAACAATCTTTTTTATTTAAATACAAGCCCTTTTTCTTTCTTTTAGGAGCTCAATATTGAAACTATTGTATCTCTATAATTTAAACTCTTCAAGATCTACAATTTCATCATGTGTTATAACTTTGAGTCCTCTTTCTAATGCCACAAATCAAACTGATTAGATAAAGTTATGCCCAATCTCCCACGATGACTTGATTATGGACTGGTTCAGTAGAGCAAACTTGTACGAAATTTCGTGTGTCATTGTTTCAGCCTTTGGGCCCAAAAATAATGCACAACAAGATACAATCCATGGAATTTCAGTCACTTTTTTACAAAATTCAAATAAGATGCTCATAGAGAAAGTATGACGATTTCCTCTCAATCACATGTTTGAGACTAAATTTTGGAGCATGCAAAAACCCTAAATTCTTCAGACCATATCTCAAAAAATATAGCTAGAAAATATCTAAATTTTTTACATGAAGTTCACAACAATTTTAGCTCCAAGTGGTAAACATTTCAGCTTCTGATGCCTCACATAAAATTTTTATAGCGAAAATTCTTAGATGACTTGTTTGAAGTAGCGAAACCCTAGAATCCAAAACTCTATTTCCAAATGTTATGCAACCAAATCACAAAACAAAAGAAAAGATAGATCAATGACTTGAAAATTAGCCTATTTTAGGGGAAACCCTCCTTTACATCATATAAACGAATAATTATTTGATGATGTAAATTACAATACCTCCTTGGTATGTATAGGAATCTAAGGGGTCACAATATAATCAAAGCCTACAAAACAATAATAATGTAAGGGCACAACAATAACAATAGTGGGATTGTATGGGGAACAATAATAACAATATGGTGGATACATGGGCACAACAATAAAAATAAGTGGGCTACACTAACATTATAGGGACCTAACATGCTCGTTGTGCTTATGAACAAACTCCATGGGACATAATGGTGACTCATCTTTGATGCTCTAAACAAGGGGTACCCAATTATGTTGCCACTGACCAAAACAGGTAAAAGTGGTATGAGGCTCTCTCAAGGTGAAACAAGAGGTTATAAGAGGGAGGAGACTAGGGGGACATGGCTTATCATCATAAGAATGAGAAATGAAAATGATGTTGGCTCTGGTATGAAAACAAATCGAACTCCCTATCCAAGGGGGATCAAATGGCATGGACACCAAAATGAAAGAGTAGTATTGTTGGAGAGCCCATGTGGCAAAATCTCTAACACTCAATCGGTGGAAAATGAAAAAAAATGGATGGTTTGATCTACTTATCAAAGTGTGGGGGTCCCTAAGGAGATATCCACTAAATTATGGGAAAATTCAATGAACATAATGATGTTTTTTATATGCAAAATACCATAGGGAATGGGTATAAAGGAGACCTTGTAAACATGAGTAAAAAGTGGTTACTCATGAATAAATTCCACGCATAAGTCAACAAGAGAAAAGAAAATGTGGTGTGAGAGTACGAGTGATAATTATGAATAAAATTGATTTAAATAGAAGGGTACTTGACACTTCAAGGAAAAAATGGATTCTAGATGAAGTATCAAATCAGTGAAAACAAAGAGAGACACATTTTATAAATCAGAAAGAGATTTCCAATATTGTTTACGAGTTGTCAAGTAGAGATAGGACGATCTTGTAATGGGCAAGTGAAAAATGGTGGATTTTGTTTCTATATAAGGCCCTTTCCCTCCAATTCCAAGTCATTTCACATTTGTTGGTGGAGAACTTGGAGAGGAGGAAGATGCCCTTAATCTTGGTGAGCTTGTCACAGACAAACTAACTGGTGGAATTTGGATCTATGACTTTTAGGGAGTTTCCTTAACCATACTTGTCTAAGAATGCACTTAATGCTTCTTAGAAAGATGGTTCCTAGAAAAGAATCAATGGAAGAAATGTTGAGGAAATAAACTACCAGAGGATGTCGAGAGTCATCCCTAACCACCATGTCAAACATAGGGGTTGGCTAGTAACAAAGGAATCACATAGAGTATAATGTTTCAAAGTATGGTATTACTCATCTACTGTATTTGATGTGTGGATGGATCGTTGGAGTGGTTGGTAGGAAAAACTATCCAAGAAATGAGAGGATAATTGACCTTACCTAGACCTTTAGGGCCTAGGCTGAGAATGGACAATAATGAAAATGAAAAGTGCCCAAAGAGGTCATCATTCCCCAAGCACGAGATGCTTCTCCCTAGTAAAGGATGATTGAAGGGTTTGATCAAGTGTGCAAAAGTGAGAATGATGCCCCTTGTTGGATGTTGTATGTAGCTTGCTAAGGGAATCCCCTAAATGGTGGTGATATACATATGCACTAGGGGTGCAAATAGGAAAATGATGTGTTCAGTTACATCTCCATATTTTTATGTTAGCTATTTTCTTATGGAAATAATAGATGAATACAATAGGAGAAAGGAAATGGTGGATTTCCAATCTCACTTGGTACTAGATATGTGAATCAAAGTGACTAAGTCTTTGGGTTCACAAAGAGGTATCATCATACCAAGGAGTGGATTGGGATATAATGAAAAACTGCTCACTTAGATGAAGCTGGGGTTCAACAACATAATTGTTATAGGGATCGGGTTGTTGATTTAAGAAGTAGGAATGATTAAGTGGATCATCCCTAGGGGTATCTTGAGTGATATGGGACTCTAGAAGTTATACAATATGGGGAAGAATAATGTTACCAGAGTCGACATTACCATATGAAATATGAGGGTTGGGGAGAATTTCTTCTTCTAGACCCTGAAAATTTGATGCCTCCCAACCCAAATATTGTTAAAAAATGTAAGGGCCACAAGGTGGACATGGTTAAAATTTCCGGGTTCAAAATACGGGGTTCTAAACTAATCTACTTGAATATGAATGAAGTCTCTCTATTCCACAACATATTGGTCAAAAGGAATTGGTTTCTATGGGAGAAAATTGAAATGATGATGCATAGTATCCCATGGATAATATGGTGTTGTCATAGACTTCATAATGTCCTCATCCACATGGAAGACTGGGATGTGATACTATGAAAGACCACAGGATTTATATGGTAAACGGTTATCTCAATCATCGTCATGAGAGACATTATTCACTTGTGCAACATATAATGATGTAGATTGGTGACTGGTGGACTGAAGTTCCACCGATGTTGATTTCAAAATGACCTCAAAGATAGAATATATTTCCAAATGTATATAGTTAGATGTGTTAGAATATGTAACTAAGTTTGGTCTTCATAATTTCTATTGTACTTATATTATGTATATTCCATGTAAAGATCAAAAGAAAAAAAAAAACATTATTTTATAAGCTTGGGTTTCATGCTCAAATTATTTGGTCATCTAAGTCAAGCATGTTCTTCATGCTTCTAGGGTTTATTGATTTAAAACAATATTTGTCACAAGTCAAATATTGTATTAAAGTCAACTCCCATTTGAAATTTGAAAAGAAAGTGAAAAAAAAGAAGAAATGTATTTGAGTCAAAAATGTCATTTTTGTACCAACATGACCAAGTCATCCCTAGAAGGGGTAATTAAACCTCCTGGATGTGTATAAATAGAGAGAGATTGATCTTATTTGAAGCACCACTCAAGCAAGCTTGGTATTCAAGACAAAAAGAGCGAAATTTTAGAGAAAAATGAGTTGAGAAGAGAGAGAGGAAAATAAGGAAGAAAACCAAAGTTTCTACCCTATAATCTTCCCTAAATCTCTCACACATGCAAATTTTTGAAGCTGCTACAAGGGCTAAATTTGCAAGTCTGAATTTTTGTTGTTGGGGGCCAAAATTTTGTTATTTGGGACTGAAATCTCGTTGAGTAGATTTGAAAGGCTTTGACTTGGTTTGACTTTGACTTGCTAGAAGAGCATGGAAGGAGGGATGACTTGGGTCTTGTTGGAGATCTTGATCTTGTTGTTTGGGTCTTGGATTCCTCATTTTAACTAATTCTGTAAGAAGAGACGAATTTTCAAGTTTTTTTCCCCTTGGAGGGGTTTTTCCCTGGCTTGGATCCTACATATTGTGTCCATTGAGTATTTTTGATCTTCATTGCCTATGGTTTTGGTAATTTCTTGATGAACATAACATAATAAAGTAATAATAATACAACATAACTTCAAAAGAAATTACAAGTAAAGGGAAATCACCATAACTGCTACCCTTATCAATTTCTCAACATGGTATCAAAGCTAAGGTGAAGGAGAAGGTAACTTGGAGATCAGTCTTGTTGGCATAAGGAAAAGACATTCCTTAAAGGTACCTTGATGGATATCATTTGCATAAAGGACACAAGGAAAGAAAAAAGGAAGGATATTAAGAAGGAAATAAGGAAGGATACAAAAGAAGAGGACTCAAAAGGGTTCATCTTGAAGGAAGGCTACTACTCCTCCATTAGAGGCTCTTGTTTACGTATCTTGAAGAAGAAATTTGATCTCTCTCTCTTGGAAAGTTATCTGGAATACATCTTTATAGAAGGAAGCATATAGAATCCTGCGAGCATCATCCACATTCTTTGAAGTAGCTAGAATTCACTATTGTTCGAAGCATCCTAGAAGTATTCATTCTAGGGCAACTTTGAAGTCTCTTAGAAGTCTTGGCAACATCAAATTATTTGAAGATGTATTCATTAATCTAGAAAATCTCATGTCAAGTAAGTACTAAATTATACTCTATGGATCAATCTTAAAATAAAATGAATTTATTTTGTAAGGAAGGAAATAATCTTGACGGGTCTATAAACTTTCAAGCATGGACAAAAATAATAGATCTGATTCTTATAGAAAATGAAGTCATGGACTATTTTTAAGGAAAATTTGCAAAACTAGAGAAGGATAAGACTCAGGAATTGGAAAAACAAATGAAAGGATAAGTGAAGGATCAAAGGATTATCATTGAGTCCATTAAGGATCATATTATTCCTTTTGTGGTAGATTTGGACACATTTAAGGCAATATATGAGAATTTGGTGAAATTGTATTCACTGAGCACTACAGGTTAGAAGATATCTCTAAGGAATATGGTTTACAAGAAAACGGTATCGAAGGATGAATACTTGACCTCATATATCTTTAAGGTTTCACAATTAATATATCAATTACAGGGGCTTGGAGAAGTTGTCACTGATTCTGAACTAATAACTTTTATGCTCAATGTATTACCTCCCAAATATAGCACTTTTGTGATAGGCATTTATTCAAGAAAGGAGACTCTAAAATTTGATGAGATATGGTATTTGTGTATGATATAAGAGACAATATTGAAGGAAAAGGATTACACCGAACCAAATGAAAAGTCTCAAGCTTTTGTTGTCAAAGTAAAGAAGAAGAAAGGGAAGTTTGGAAAGTTTGATCCTCATTGAAGGAAAAACAATCAACCATGAATAAATATAGATATGTCCAACGTGGAATGCTTTGGCTGCAATAAATATGGAAGTTTTAAGAGACATTGTCCCAAAGACCCGCAAAACAAGAAGTACAACAAGAGGAAGGAAAGAAGTGGAGCACATGCAGCTGAAGAAAATGAAGAACCTAAAAAGAACCAAAGAACGAAGACAACAAGGATATATATTATTCAATAACTCTCCTAGTAGGTTTGTTTATAGTATGTTTTCTTTTTAATTAGAAGATGGAACTTATAGTAGCAAGTATAGTTGCATTTGTACAAGAATTTTGGAAGCATGGCATCATGGAAAGAATCATAAAGCATTAGAAGTATTAAAATCTACATCATCAATTGCATCTCCTTGGTAGCAATCATCAAGCAAAGATAGAATATCTCGGACCATCCAACACTCCACCATTAATGAAGTTACTTTTTTGCATGAACATCATTATATAAAGGATCACAAGTATCCTTGATAGTGATTATGGAGGTTCATCAATATGTGAAAGAACCTATATAACGTGATAAAAGGTATATTTATACTGAAATTATGGAATCTATCATTGAAGACACTTGCAAAAATGAAGATAATCGAGTTGCGATATGACGATATAATAGAGTACCTCTCATCTTAGGGAAGAAATCTCATATTAAACATCACTCTAGACATCATCCTCGGGAAGAGATGTGACTTGTTCACAAGAAAGAATACTATAAGGAAAGCATAAAGGAAGAGGTATGTATATATTTAAAAGCTTCTCATTAGGTAGTGAAACTCATGTATTCAAGTAATATTGCAAGAAGGGCTAATTGGAAAATTATGCTTAGGAACACAAGCATGATAACTTTTAGATAAGATTGGAAATAACTCTTATGTTCAATTTCTCAACTCAAAGAAGCATGATTAATATGAAATAACTCTTCCATATACATAGAAACATGATAGATGAGCAAGACAATACATTTTGGAACTCTTCCATATGATTATCCAATATATAGAAATATGATGGATAGGAAGAATACATGATCAACATCCAATTTTGTCTCTCAAAGAATGAAATATGGACAAATTCAAAGGAGGTTGCATAAACTATTAAAAATATGATCTTGAAGCTTATTAGTTCACTCCACAGTGATCGATACTCGAAGGCATAAAGTATGAAGAATAATTTGACTATGAAGATGAACCATACAAAGGGATGTTGATCTCAAAGGAAATTAGTAGAATAACATGACATTTTAAAGGCTACCATGAATAGGTAACTTTGATTTTGATGATTCATTTGAGATATGACTTGGCTACCTAGAAGGACATATTTCAGAAGTATAGATAAAAAAGATAGTAGTTGAAGATTATATATCCAAAACTGTTTGGTTTAAGCTCAATTCCAATCTGATGGATTGAGTGAACAACATTTACTTTGACTTAGAAATATTGATGGCACAAATGTGCAAACCATGAAATCAGGAAAGGTAGTAAGTCACAATATAACATGGTGGTCATGTTGAATCCGATGATATTCACTTTCCCAATGGACAGAAGGAGAAATGATTAATTCTACATTTATTGGTTTGGAAAGACACTATTGATGATGAAGATAATGATTGATCGAAAGTTATGTAAAAAGGTTGATGGCATGAACACTATTACAAGAAAAGATCAAGAAAGGAAGTTGGCTCCACAACATCTAGGAGGCTCGAAGCTAATATATGATATATATCATTAACTATTATTATAAAGCATTATACATTACTGTATATTATAAAGCATTCTTATGCATGTAATAATCATAAGTTATTAAATTAATTATACTATTCATAAAGAATAAAAAAATAGCATTTAATTAATTAAACTATTTATTAATAAATTAAAAAAATTAAACACTTGACATGAATTATTAATTATTATTAATTAATATTAATTATTAAATTATAATTATTAAGTATTAATATATTAATTATATGATCACTATTTTAATTTTTATTAATATTAATTATTTGGTTTAACCATGAATTATCAACTATTAATATTAATATTGATTTCTAATATTATTATTAGTAATTAGTTATTAACTATCAACTATTAATTATTACTATTGATTTCTAATATTATTAATATTAATTAATTCTAAACATAATAAAAATCATAAATTTAATATACATACACTAATATTACTATTCATTAAATACCAATATTATATTAATTAATTATGGAGATTTAATGCATTTTAACCCTATTATTTTTATTTTAATATAATGAATATTAAATATTAATACAATTTGTAAAAGATTATTATTTATTTAAATATTCTCGTTGTATTTCTAATTAATAATACTATGTATATATTAACATATATTAAACTCAAAATTTCTTATAGTAGTATTAATTAATAAAAACACTTAAATATTTATAATAAAGATTATTATATTATATATTATATCTATAATTTAAAAATAAAAATAAGTTATTAAAGTTAATTAGAATAATAATTAACATAATAATAATTATAATAAAATAATAATTCATAATAAATTAAAATCAATTAATTAACTCATAATATTATTGAAACATGGCCGACATTCATTTCATTCCAAAACCTAATCTCCTCATTACTATTTAATATCTCAATTGAGCTCTTCTTCTATCAAGCATTCATGAAGTCCTCATGATGGATCCTAGTTGGGATTCGAAACGAAGAAAAATGGTTCTTACTGTGGATTCTCCGGTAACTAAGTCAGAAGTCTTAACCAATTGACGCTGAGTCTCCACTCATGAATATGATCTGAAATATGGGTGGAGTTGGATTATTTAAAATTGATCAAAAGTTCAGTTCTAGTTTCATTACGAATAGGCAATTGAAAGTGAGTTAGAAATGTAGTTGCTAAGGAACTAAAGTTGTTGAAGGAAGCTCGTGGTAATTTGGCTGTGTCCTTAGTATAGTGGCTAAATCATGAGTGCAGTAGGGTTTTGAAAACAATGGTACGGCATAGAAGAAAATACCATTTGGGCATGGAGTCTAGACCAATTTAAACTTAATAGATAACCACGAGAAACTAGTTGGGATGAATAGCAAGCTTACAAAGGCAAGATAGACTCCATTTTACAAAGGCAAGATGGAATCACATTAAAATATCTGAATACCATGTTTATAGCATCATTGATGGATTTTAAATCATATAAGTCTTATTCAGATATGAAGAAAACACATTTAAGATGAACAAATGAAGTGAAAATCACTAAAGGAAACTGACTACAAAATAATGGCAAATGAAACTTTGGGCAAACTATCTGGACACTTCTGTCTTGGATGATTTCTATTAAACTAAAAAACAGATCACAACAACATACAATCTATTTTCTTCTCCAAAACTGAACCCTTTGTCTATTTTCCAAAACTGCTTTATAACCAAACTATTTACAACAAATTTCAGAAATTAAAAGAAGTTTTAATTGTAATCTAATTGTGGAAAATAGAACCTGTTTTTATGCTATTTAGATATAAATTTTACAGAAATAAATCTTGGTTCAATGTTTCTTCATAATAGATATTAAAACATATCCAAAATGAACTAACACTGAAAGTAATGCTGAAAGAAAGTGTTGGAACAAATTACTGGAAATGTTATGTTTTACGCCATGAAAATCTGCCGAAACTAACCGCTTCCTTAGAATTTGAAAATAATATTTAACCTGAACACAAACACCTCTTTACCCCATTTTTTTCTCAAACGTTGTCCACAAGGACTGCAATTAATGTTGGAACCACGACACTATTCTTTGATACAAACCGAATATAATGAACCTGCTAGGCTTGGTAAAATTTAATTCACGAATTGTTCGACAAACAAAATAGGGGTTTCGTTTTAATCATTACCCTTGAAAGTAATTTCATGACAAAACAATGATGAATTGGTGGTATTCACAAGGGAATTGTTAATGAAATACTACAAATTAATCATGACCACATATTGATAACGTTGGTTTTGTCAGCGCCAATTGTCGATACAAAAATGGCTACAAAATCCTTTTATTTTATCAGCGCTCATTTGTTGGAAATTCTACGATTTTGCTGACTTTAAATTTGTTAGCATTTTTGTTACAATATTTTGGCATAGCATTGACAAAATAAATGTCAGCGCGACCAAAATTTTCATAAAATGTTTTTAAAACTTGTTAACTCCAAACTTAAACTGTGATACAAACTGATTTTTAGGGGAATGTTGTGAACATGATGCTAACAACTGGAGGTAGTAAAGAACATGTTTCTCCAATTCCCGATCCACTGGGCTGATCCCAAGCTCTATCCTGCAACCTGACCTTTATAACATGTACTTTTTGCAATTGAAAACCAAACCCAAAATATGGGAGCTTATTCACAAGCAAACCAACCTACTCTAACGTGGCGAAAAATATTCCCAATCAAACTATACAGAATTTCCAGTGCAACCATGAAATGAGATGGCTACTCACTGGAATTCTGCTCACATCCTCCGTAAGCAGACAAAATAATGTAAAAGATATCAACTCAACTTGAAAACCGAATCCATGGTTTATAGAAAATGAAAAAAATACGATTACATTTTAGGCATCAGGGTATAGCTTCATATATCTGTAATAGGTCTTTTTGATCATGACTTTTTTGCACTCTATGTATTTCTATGTATCTTTATATGGTGTTGTACATTTTCTGATATGTCTTTCTATGCTCTCTCTGAGCTTTTTGCGCCTTACTTGTTCATCAGAGGTGGCATTGACAATTATTCTATATTCAATTTTGGTTTTTATATTGGCTTAATATAAACTATCTAACTTTTTCTTTAAAAAAAAAAACTAACAAAAAGATCATTAAAAACATGAAACATCAACTCTTCTTGATGAGAAAAAATAGAAAAACAATCCTCATTCCAAACCGCTGGTCATTCCTGTTTTATGTTTTCAATCCTGAGATCATCTTCAAATGAAACAACAACAAAATGTTCATTTTGTTTACCAGTCATCTCAGGAAAATCACTGTGTGTTCTTTGAATGTACCCTCAACATTTTGTGTGACAAAAATCCATAAAGGGTCTTCTTCATGTGATTTTAAAAAATATCCATCTTGATTATACAAAAATTATGAATTTGTTCTTTCAAGAAAAGTCCATTAAAAAATAGACCCTCTAACATCTGAGGGATCAATAGCAACATGCTCCTCATGACTAATTTATTTCATATGATCCTCTTGCAAATGTAAGAAACTACCAACATGAAATAGTTCACTTCTTGTATTTTGATCACACAAAAGCTGACGAACCAGTTGTAAATCTTCATTTATCTCAGGAGAAGGAGCATGAATCTCTACATTAAGTTGTTGATCCACTTCATTTTATGTCAAGGGATAAGCTATTGTTCATCCACTTCATTTTAAGTCAACGGATAAGCTATTGTTCGATGGAAAATGTTCTGAGTGTAAGGGCAGTGACGCTCTAATTTATTTTGGCAAGAATATTCATAAATGGTTTCTTGAATTTACTCATCCATTAGCTCCTCATCACCAATCAAACTTTGAAGATATTGAATGAAACTTCCAACATGCTCACAATAGTTTTTGACCAGCAACAAGGAAGGATAGGATTCCTTATAATGTTCAAAAAATACTATATGAAAGTCCTTTAAAGAGTATAGACAAGTAGGTGGAAAATTTTCATACCATGACCTCATGTCTTCTTCTAGGGTAGCCATAAAAATCTTCATGAGGTAGTCTTGAGGCAAGTAAACTTCTAACTTATGAATATGAAAATGAAATTTGACCAAATGTAAACCAACATCATCCCTTTCATAATCCTTAAAATTTTTTAGACACATATGCCAATCTATGCAAGGAATACAATTTGGAAAACCTGGTATATGTGCATGGTTCATCAAAGCATACATTGTCATCTTGATTAATTAGGCAACTGGATTTGAAATTATGCTCTAGATTCATCAGACAGTGAAGTCACCATTAGTGTTTCAAATTCTGGATCATTTGAAAATGGAGTCACCAAGTGAATTATGCACAACTTATTTATGTTTGATTACTGTTCACCATTAGCAATCAGATATGGATATATGTTTTTCTCTCAGGGAAGATTTCACCTTCGCTCCCTAACAAAAACGCCAAAATGTGATCACTCAAGAATTTTCCTTGGTTGTAGAGGAAAAAGTCCTAAGGTAATTATTTAAAACCAACATTTTGAGATAAAGGATAGCCCTTTTATCTCGAAGAGGGCTCTTTCCTTTACAAATCAACCACCCAGTGTCACCACAACAATTGATTATGTCCTTAGTATAGTGGCTAGATTGTGAGTTCAGTAGGGTTTTAAAAAGAATGGTAGGGGAGAGAATAAAAGACCATTTAGGCATAGAGTCTAAACTTATTTAAACTTAACAGATAACCACAAGAAACTGGTTGGGATGAATAGAAAGCTTACAAAGACAAGATAGATACCATTTTGCTAGACTTTCAAACTGTAAAGATGTATTGTAGATTTTGATGGGGCCAACCCACGTGATCCCAATTTCCTGTCTGCTGATGTGTATTCACCGTGGCAAGGGTTATGATATGTTAATTTATTGCTTGATTGTATGAATCAATCTGCAAAATCGGTACTTTGGATTTGTTTTAATGAGGGAGTACCTCAGCCTCACCTTCGCTCGACAGCTGTCTGTCTCGGGAATTTCACAAGGGCTAAGGGTTTAGGGTTCTTGACCCTTCATGCCTATTCACTTTGGTTAGTCCCGGTTGTTGTATTCCTCTTCCGCTCTGCGAGTTGGTGACCATTTTTGTTGTCTGTGAGTTGTGATACTGCCGTTTCTGGATGGTTCGGTCCACTGGTTTGATACCCAACTGCCCTTCCAACAGTGCTTGTGGTTATATGTTCGACTTTTCCTGTTCCACCGGCATTTGATAGTTATAATGGTAAGTTTCGAATTGTTGCTGTGCGGTTAGGGTCTCAATGGCTATTCTGGTTCATCTTCAGTCGTTTTCCTTAGAGTTCTTGTTGGTTTCTGTATCTATGCGATTTTGTGGGTACCTGTGTATGATTTGGGGTTTGTTTCCTTGCTGTTGTAATTTTATTCCCCTTGCAACGCTCGGGCTCTTCCGCGACGACCTTTCTTGGTGTCTGCTCGGCTCTTGATGGTCTGGTGACGGCGTTCTCAGCTGGCGATTCCGCAAGCAATGCTGGTAAGTCAATGTTCTATGCCAGAGTTATTTTTTTCGCTCCTTCCTTTGTTGCTTATGTCTCGACTCCTTTGTGGGCAGGTGTTTCTTCTGGTTCGGTTGGAGGTCCTAGCGCCGTGTACAGGTAACTTCGACTTCGTTTCTGGTTTCTTTATGATATTGTCTTCGACTGTATGTGTTGCCGACCTGTTTAACTTTTCTTACTCGTTACCTTGCAGGGAGGACTGTGCACGGTGGCCTTCCTCAAGTCCTCGACAGTCTGCAATTTCGGGTAGCCCTTTCTCTTTGCTGTTTGGTAGTTGCTTGCTTGGGTTTCTCAGACCCTTGAGGTCGGTCTTGTGTGTAGACCCTAGGCTGTTAGGTTCTGAGTTTGTCTTTCGTTGTTCTCGAATTGTATTTCGATGTTGAGCCTCGGTGTAAATTGTATTATTGTCCACTGTAGTTTTTTACCGTGTCTGTGGTCCTAAGTCGTTTGGTTGTTTTGGACAGTATGCAATGGAACTTATACAGGGATTTTTTTTTATATGCGTAATATACTTATCTAGCAATGTAGCTTATTTATATGGAATGGTAATTTTATGAACGACAAGGACTGTGTATTATATGGCATACCTGGGGTTCGGTTGTGTGTACCTAGTCTTGTAACTTCCACCAGTATGTTATCGTTTTCTTTTGTGCAACGCCTGTAGCGTGCTCTGCTTGACAACCTAGTTTGACAATTTTATCTGCACTATTACACAATTTGAACATAGCATATATATGAATGCTCATAATATTTTATTCCTCTGTTATCTCTGCTTTTTGTCTATTCTTCACGAAGTCGGAACCCCCTCAATGGGTCATTCCGCTCCTTTTATAATTCTGTTTACAAAAGTAGTTGCTTATTACATAACTGCTGTTGGTTATATCATTCGATTCTACAGCTGGCTGTTAACTGACATATTCGGTTTCTCTTTTGCAAGAACAAAAATGTTTCCTAATTTGTTACTGTTCCTAATTAAAAGTAAACTATCACATTATTGTTTTTCTCTGTTTCTGGTAATTAAAGAAAACATTACATAAGTAATAATAACAACAGTAAAAGAAAAGAAATAACCAAGGCAGTGTTACTGCCCATCCATCAAACCATGTCCTCAGTCCTCTTTGGAAACTTTGTCTGCCTTCTCTCTGACTCTACCTTGTTGACCAGATGCTCCTGCATCAGGCTCCCGGGGTAAAAGAGAACTCATGGCTCCGTTCCATGAGCTCCTCCACCGAGTAACCGGCCTTCTGAATCTGCGTCGTGTCGAGCCACGAGCTGTCCTCCATTGGACGGTCTTTCCACTTGACGAGGTAACACAGATACTCCTTTCTGCGCGTTCTTTTGGCTACCTGGGTGCTGAGGATCCCTTCAATTTCATGGGTCCGGGCTGAAGGTAATTGTTTCTTCCAAGGACTGTTCTCTAACTGGGTGTCCCGTTCTGGTTGTACCGTACTACCATCTTCCACCTGGGCATGATACGGGAACAGGTCTGCCATGTTGAATATAGGTGAAATGCTTATGTCCGGTGGTAGTTGAATTTCATACGCATTTGCTGAAAATTTTCGCAGAATCTTGCATGGACCGATTTTCTTGTATTTTAACTTGTTGTAGGTGCCCTTAGGAAACCGTTCTCGGCGCAGATGCGCAAGTAATTTGTCTCCAACATCAAAATGTACCTCTCGTCACTTTGTGTCTGCGTGCTGTTTGTATTTCTGCGTACTGTCCTGCAATCTTAATTTAACCTTTTCATGAAGTTCACTCATGGCTTCAGCAAAATCCTCCCCATCTGCACTTCTCCATTCTAGCTGTCCCAA